>PVIA01009869.1:0-56820 GCA_004024845.1 Tonatia bakeri | reverse complement strand
TGGAGCAAAGATAGCCTCTTCAACAAATGGTGTTGGGAGAACTGGACAGCTACATACAAAAAAAATGAGACTTGACCGCCAACTTACACCATACACAAAAATAAATTTAAGGTGGATAAAAGATTTAAATATAAGTCCTGACACCATTAAAGTCCTAGAGGAGAACATAGGCAGGAAAACCTTGGATATTCCATGTAGCTGTATTTTCACTGTTATGTCTGTCCCCTAGAGCAAGGGACACAAAGGAAAGAATAAACAAATGGGATCTCATCAAAATAAAAAGCTTCTGCACAGCTAAAGAAAACAGAATTAAAGTGAAAAGAGAACCAAGCATATGGGAAAACATATTTACCAATGATACTTCAGTCAAGGGTTTGATCTCTAAAATATATAAAGAACTCACATGACTCCTCTCTAAAAAGACAAGCAACCCAATTGAAAAATGGGCAAAGGACTTGAACAGACACTCTCCAAGGAGGACATACAGAGGGTCCAGAGACATATGAAAGGATGCTCAGTTTCACTAGCAATCGGAGAGATGCAAATTAAAACCACAATGAGATACCAACTCACACTGTTTAGAATGGTCATCATAAATAAAGCAACAAACAACAAATGTTGGAGAGGGTGTGGAGAAAAGGGAATCTCAGTGCACTGTTGGTGGGATTGCAGACTGGTGCAACCACTATGGAAAATAGTATGGAAATTCTTAAGAAAAATGAAAATAGATCTGCCTTTTGACCCAGCAATTCCACTGCTAGGATTATATCCTAAGAACCCTGAAATACCAACCCAAAAGAACTTATGCACCCCAATGTTCATAGCAGCACAATTTACAATAGCCAAGTGTTGGAAGCAACCTAGGTGCCCATTAGTAAATGAGTGGATCAAAAAACTATGGTACATTTACACAATGGAATCCTACACAGCAGAAAGAAAGAAGGAGCTCCTACCCTTTGGGACAACATGGATGGAACTGGAGAGCATTACGCTAAATGAAATAAATGGGGAGGTGAAAGACAAATACCATATGATCTCACCATTAACAGGAAACTAATCAACAAAGCAAACAAGCAAGCAAAGTAGAGCCAAAGACATTGAAATGGAGAAGAGGTTGACAGTGATCAGAAGGGAGAGGGAAGGGGATAAAGGGGGGAAAGGGTGAAGGGTTTACAGAAACAATGATAAAGGACACATATACAACAACAAGGGGGGTGGAAATGGGGGAGGGAGGCAGGGAGGGTTGGGGTGGTGAGAATGGATGGAGGAGAGGCAGAAATCTGTACTTGAAAAACAGTAAAAAAAATAGAAAACTTTGCAAGACATATTGAAATGGAGCTCTCATGGCTGCATTTTAAGCACTGTGTCTAACAAGTAGCAGGAAAGATATTTTTGGGTAAGGTAGACAGGACCATAGTCTCCTTGGCCATATTATATACCCAACTGTTTACCCTGCTACTCACATAGCAACCTCTCCCTCCACAATCTACCTCACCAGACTGGAAAGCCTGGTCCTATTCATTTATACTATTGCCTATTGTTTTTGTCATATTCTTCCATAACTAACCAAACTAGCATTGTGATTACTTCAACCATGACACATTTTAAATTTAAATTGAAGCTCAATAATTATTTTCATGTCTTTTAAAAAAATTGAATTATACAAACCAATGAATGTGGTCCAAAAGCAACTAAGATAGTTATTCATACCTTGTAGTTTATCTGGTCATGGATCATAACAAATAAGAAATAACACATACAGGGAAAGACAAAGACAGAAAACAATAATGCAAAAACTTAGTATTTTTTTTAATGATAGCAACACTCATATCAGAGAAGAGCCTAGAAATTGCCACGGCAACGATGATACAGGAAAGTGAGTCTCTAGTCTCTAAGTGTCCTTTTTCTTTCTCCTAGTGCTGGCACTAAATAGTAAAGAATGGTCCCAGATGATGTGTAAAACCCATAATGTTTGTAAATTATTCTCAGTTAACTTGTACAATAACCTTGAATTTCTAAGCAAATAATATGCTGATAAATACTAAGAGAGTAGAGACATCTCTGGTGAATGTACAATGCATCCAGGTCCCATATGTTTGGGTTTACTAACAGTCTCTTCATATGAGACATGATTAGCATTCTGTATCATTTCAAGTTCTGAATTTTAGTCCATTTCTATGAAATTTTACTTTAATATATCTCATCTCAGTCTTCATATCCCTGGTCTCCAATCACATACACTTAACTAGTAGAATAGGTTGGTTAACATACTGATGTTTGCAACTGGATAGACCGAAGTTCAGATTCCAACACTGCCATTCATTTGCTGGACACCCTTTGGTGACTCACATAATATTTCTAAATTTCAATTTCCTCATCTGTCAAAGGGAGATAACTGTAATTATAATTATAACCCCTCATAAAGTAGTTGTGAGGGTTAAATGAGAAAATGTGCATAAAAGCACTTAACTCAGAACTTAGCACATATTAAACTCTCTGAGTATTATTAATTATTATACATAAAATACAGTTCAAGGCTTATAGTCATTGATATTTTAAGCAATTTTTATAGTCACAGAAAAGGAAGAGTTTTTAGAATTGTAATTCTCAGTCACTTCATTCTATTTCTGTTTCTATTTCTGATTTGGTGTGCTTTATTTCTCATTTAATCCTGGAAAGCACTATACAAAGATGACTTGGCCAGCCTTCTTCTGTAGTTCTTGCTGCTTTATTTTATTTCTGCTTGGGTCCCAACCTTAATCACAATTAAGACTAGCAAGTTTTGAGAGGCAAGGCTCAGTTTAATTCCTTTTCATTTATAGTTTAGTGAGATAAATAAAGGATATAAATATGTCATGTCTGTGAATATAAAAAAAGTGGGAGATTGGACAACAGCCAGCAAAAAGTTCAAATCCATAAGAATAATGTGAGATGACAATCCCATGGCAAGAATTAAAACTCTGACTCAAAAAGATATATGCACGCCTATGTTTATTGCAGCTTTATTTACAATAGCCAAGATATGGAAGCAACCTAAAGGTTCAAATGGATAAAGAAGAAGTGGTACATATATACAATGGAATATTCCTCAGCCAATAGAAGGAATGAAATCTTGCGATTTGTGAAAGCATGGGAAACCTAGAGGGTATTACGCTAAGTGAAATGTCAGACAGAAAAAGACCAATATCATATATTTTTATGTATGGAATATATAAAACAAAATAAATGAACAAACAAAACGTAAACAAACTCCTGGATACAGAGAGCAAATTGATGGTTGCCAGCTGTGAGGGGTGTGGGCATATGGGTGAAGAAGGTGAAATGGATTAAGAAGTATAAATTCCCAGTTATAAAAATAGTCACAAGAATATAAAGTACAGCATAAGGAATATATTTAATAATGTTTTAGTAACTGTGTGGTATCATGTGGGCTTTAGACTTATCCAGGTGATCACTTTGTAAGGTATTTAAATGTCTAATCACTATGTTGTACACTTGAAACTAATTGTATGTCATCGGTAATTGAAAAATAAATTTAAAAAAGAATTAGTCAAAAATGTGCAGAAAAGACTGCATAAGTTCTAATAAATTGAAGAACATAGAAAGATACCTCAGTCCTCCTGATAGAAGATAGAAGATAAATTGAAGAATAATAAATTACTATTTTTAAAGATTTTTTATTGATTGATTTTTAGATTTAGGGGAAAGGACAGGAGAAAGAGAGGGAGAGAAACATCAATGTGTGGTTCCCTTTCACATGCCCCCTGCTGGGGACCTGGCCCACAACCCAGGCATGTGCCCTGATTGGGAATCAAACTGGCAACCCTTTGGTTTGCAGGCTGGCACTCAATCCACTGAGCTACAGCAGCCAGGACTAGAAGAGGATTATGATAAAGCTTATTTTGTCCACTCATTCCAGAGGCAAAGAAAGCTCACAAACAGACAACTGAGGACCCATTCATTTTGGTCCAAGTACTTCTGGTAGTACAACAGAGAGAGATTTGGAGAACAGAGAGTGAGTTTCTTGACCCAAAAATAAAACCTTCACAATCATCTAAGAGCTATGGGTTAGGAGTATAGAATTGAGCCAGGCTGCTTGCCTTTTTTAAAAAATTGAAGTATGATATACATATAGAAGCATAGACAGTTTGTGTACAGTCTGATGTACCTACTACCCAGATAGATTTTTTTTTAAATAAAAAGGACAGCAGCACAACAGAAACCTTCCTCGGGCCCCTTCCCAGTCATTACTGCTTTCAAATGTAACCACTATACTATTATTGTCAATTAGTTTGGCCTATCTTTGAACTTTGTAAATAGTTTAAATATCTTTAAACAAAGATATAGTATGAGATCTGTCCAGAAAACGTCCAACAATTGTTAACATAACAAGCACAGTTTGCATAACATTGATGTAAACTGGCAGCCAAGGAGAGTGAGTGGGAATGAACATGGGTGAACAATGATGACTTCACTGTACTAGTCAGTATGAATGGTAAATGCCATTGAGTGAGCACATATACTATGCGGCTATTGCATTCAAAATGACTTTGTGAGGAGAGCAAGGAATCTGCATCAAATTTTGCATTAAGCTTGAACATCCCTGCATAGAAACTATTTGGATGACTCAGAAGGCCTCAGCTATGGGCAACTGGTGATAGGCAGCTTCACCTGCTCAGACATCACATCTTATGCAGAGTTTTTTTTGTGTGAAACATCAAATCACCAGGTAACTCAGCACCCCCTACGGCCCAGATTTGGCACCCTGTGAATTCTGTCTTTTCCCAAACTAAAATCACCTTTGAAAGGGAACTGATTTCTAATTGTTGATGAGATTCAGGAAAATACAATGGGCAGGTGATGTTGATTCGGAGAACTGTGTGAGGTCCCAATGTACTTACATTGAAGGGGGACTGAGGTGTCATTGTCCTATGTGCAATGTTTCTTGTATCTTGTATCTTCTTCAGTAAATGTCTCAATTTTTCATATCACATGGCTGGGTACTTCCTGGAGAGACCTTGTATATACTTCTGTGTTTGGTTTATTTTCATCAACAATATTTTTGTGTGACTGTGTTTTATAATAAGAAATGTATATATTTGGTCTTTGACCTTGTTTCTGTTACAGAGCTCCTAAAACCCTTGGATTTTCTAATTGATGAAAATGATAAAGGTGTCTTTTGTTAATAAAGTGATTTTTGGAAAGCCCTGAGGTAACTAAGGATGAGGCTCATTGCCAGGGGCACCAAATTTACTGATTAGAGAGTTGGAAATTTTAGTCCCAAACACCCAACTTGATGGAATAGAAGGAAAGGAGAAATGCTGGAGGTTGAATCAATTGCCAATGGCCAATGATTTAATCAATCATGACTATATAAGAAGCTTTCAAAAAAAACCCAAAGGACTGGTTTCAAAGCGTTTAGGGTTGGTGAACATGTGCAGGTGCTGTGAGACTTGTGTGCATAATGTTCTTCAGGCCCATCCATACTGGCACAAAAAACAAGATTTCCTTCCTTTTTATGGCTGAGTAGTATTCCATCGTGTAAATGTACCACAGGTTTTTTATCCACTCATCTACTGATGGGCACTTAGGCTGCTTCCAGATCTTGGCTATTGGAAATTACACTGCAATGGACATAGAGGTGCAGGTATTCTTTCAAATTAGTGTTTCAGGTGTCTTTAGGTATATTCCCAGAAGTGGAATTGTTGAGTAATAAGTCAGTTTTAGATTTAATTTTTTGAGGTAACTTCATACTACTTCCACAGTGGCTGCACCAATAAACATTTCCACCAACAGTGCAAAAGGGTTGACTTTTCTCCATTCACATCCTCATCAACACTTGCGATTGTTGACCACCATTTTCACAAGCATGAGGCAATATTTCAATGTGGTTTTAATTTGCATCTCTCTGGTAATTAGTGATGTTGAGCATCTGTATGCCCTCTTTGGAGAAGTGTCTGTTCATGTCCTTTGCCCATTTCTTAATGGAATTGTTTCTTTTCCTGGTGCTGAGTCTTATGAGTTTCTTACAAATTTTGGATATTAAGCCCTTATTAGATGTATCGGTGAATGTGTTCTCCCATTAAGTGGGTGATTTTTCATTTTGTTAATAGTTTCCTTTGCTGTGCAAAATCTTTTTAGTTTGATGTAGTCCCATTTGTTTATTTTTCTTTTGTTTCTTTTGCCCAAGGAGATATAGCAGATAAAATTGCTATGAGCAATGTCTGAAATTTTACTGCCTATGTCTTCTTCTAGGAATTTTATGGTTTTTGCAGCTAAGGTTTAAGTTTTTAATCCATTTTGAATTTTTTCTTGTGTATGGCATAATAACGTTGTCTAGTTTCATTTTTTTTGCATGTGTTTGTCCATTTTCCCCAACACTGTTTACTGAATAGACTATCTTACCTCATTGTATGTTTTTGCCTCCTTTGTCAAATATTAATTGACTATAAAAATGTGGGTTTATTTCTGAGCTCTCCATTCTGCTCCATTGATCTATGTGTCTGTTTTTATGCCAGTACCACACTGTTTTGATTTCTATGGTCTTGTAGTATAGCTTTATAGAAGGTTGCATGATTCCTCCAACTCTGCTCTTCTCTTTAAAGACTGCTGTGGCTACTCAGGGTCTTTTCTGGTTCTATATACATTTTTGGAATATTTGTTCTAATTCTGTGAAATATGTCTTTGGTATTTCAATAGGGATTGCATTGAATCTATAGATATTTTTGGGTACTTTAGACATTTAAATGATGTTAATTCTTCCTATTCCTAATCACAGTGTATGCTTCCAGTTATTTGCATCTCCTTCAATTTCTTTAACTAATGTCTTATAATTTTCAGAGTACAGTTTTTTTACACCCTTGGTTAACTTTATTCTTAAGTATTTTATTCATTTTGAATAAATTGTGAATAGGATTGTTTTCTGTTTCATTTTCTTAATTTTATTTTTCTATCTAATCTTTGTTGTATTTTTTCCATTACCATTTGGTACCCTTACCCTTTAGCATTCACCACACTGTTGTCCATTTCTATGAGCCCTTTTTCTTTTTTGCTTAATACCTCTACTGCTTAACCCTCCCCTGCAACAATTATCTGTCATCTGCTCTCCATTTATGAGTCTGTCTCTGTTCAGCTTGTTAGTTCAGTTTTTCCATTAGATTTCACATATAAGTGAAACCATATGATATTTGTCTTTCTCTGACTGGCTTATTTCACTTAGCATAATGTTCTCCAGGTCCATCCATAGTGTTGCAAAGGGTAACACTATGCAACACTATTTCTTTTTGTTTTTTTATGGCTGAGTAGTATTCCATTGTGTAAATGTCAAATAGTTGTTTTATCCACTCATCTACTGATGGACACTTGGGCTGCTTGCATATCCTGGCGATTGTAAATAATGCTGCAATAAGCATGGGGGTGCTTATGTTCTTCCAAATTAAGTGTTTTGGTTTCTTTTGGATATACTCCCAAAAGTGGGATTGCTGGGTCAAAGGCAGATCCATTTTTAATGTTTTGAGGTATCTCCATACTGTTTTCCACAGTGGCTCCACAAGTCTGCATTCCCACCAACAATGCAAAAGGGTTCCCCTTTCTCCACATCCTCACCAGCACTTCTTGTTTGTCAATTGATGATAGCCATTCTGACAGGTGTGAGATATTATAAGTGGTTTTAATTTACATTTCTCTAATAATTAGTGATGTTAAGTATCTTTTCATGCTGGCCATCTGTATGTCCTCATTGGAGAAGTGTCTATTCAGATTCTTTGCCCATTTTTAAACTGGGTTGTTTGGTTTAGTTTGGTGTTGAGTTCTGTAAATTCTTTATAGATTTTGGTTATTAACCTGTTATAAGATGTATCAGCACATATGTTATCCCATTCTCTGGGTTGTCTTTTTATTTTGTTGATGATTTCCTTTGCTGTGCAAAATCTTTTCAGTTTGATGTAGTCACATTTGTTTGTTTTTTCTTTTGTTTCTCTTGACTGGACAAATATATCTGATAAAAATTTCTACAAGCAATGTCCGAGATTTTACCGCCTATGTTTTCTTCTAAGATTTTTATGGTTGTGAATCTAACATTTAAGTCTTTGATTCATTTTGAATTTATTCTTGTGTATGGTGTATGAAAGTGGTCTAGTTTCATTTTTTTTTTGTATGTACCTGTCCAAATTTCCCAACGCCATTTATTGAATAAATTATCTTTGTTCCATTGTATGTTTTTGCTTCCTTTTTCAAATATTAATTGACTATAAAGACATGGGTTTATTTCTGGGCTCTCTGTTCTACTCCATTTATCTATGTGTCTGTTTTTATACCATTACTATGCTATTTTGATTACTATGGCCTTTTAGTAGAGTTTGATATTAGATAGCACAATCACTCCGATGTTGTTCTTCTTTCTAAGGATTGCTATTGCTACATGAGGCCTTTTGAAATTCCATATAAATTTTTGGAATATATGTTCTAGTTCTGTGAAATATGTCATTGTAATCTTGATAGGAATTGTGTTGAACCTATAGATTGCTTTGGGTAGTATGGACATTTTGAAGATGTTAATTCTTTTTATCCATGAACAATGTATGTGCTTCCACTTATTTGTATCTTCTTCAGTTTCTTTCTTCAATGTCTTATCATTTTCCAAGTATAGGTCTTTCTCCAGGTTTTTGTCATGCTACTTTGCTAAATTCATTTATCAGTTGTAGTAGTTTCTTTGTGGGATCTTTGGGGTTCTCTATGTACAGTATTATATCATCTGAGAATAAGGGCAGTTTTAGCACACCCTTTTCAATTTGGATGTCTTTTATTTCTTTTTCTCTGATTACTGTGGCTAGGATTTCCAGTACTATGTTGAACAAGAAAAGTGAAAGTCAATGTCCCTGTCTTGTTCCTGAACTTAAGGGGACCCCTTGTAGTTTTTGCCATTTGTGTAAAATACTGGCAGTTGGTTTGTCATATATGACCTTTTACTGTGTTCAGGTATGTTTCCTGTATTACCAAATTGCTCAGAGTTTTTATCATAAATGGATGATGGATTATATATCCAATGCTCTTGTTAAGATCATGTAGTTTTTATCCTTCATTTTCTGTATGTAATGAATCACATTTATTGATTTGTGAATGTTGTACCAAACTTTCATTCTTAGAGTAAACTCCACTTGATCATGTTGTATGATCTTGTTGATGTATTTAGTTTGCTAATATTTTGTTGAGGATTTTAGCATCTACATTCATCAAGGATATTGGACTATAATTTTCTTTCTTTGTAGTGTCTCTATCTGGTTTTGGAATTAGGATATCACTGACCTCATAAAATGAATTTGGGAGCCTTCCCTCCTCTTGAATTTTATGAAATAGTTTGAGAAGGAAAGGTGTTATTTCTTCTCAGCATGTTTGGTAAAATTCACCTGTGAAGCCATCTGGTCCAGAGCTTTTGTTTGTTGGGAGGTTTTTAATTACTGCTTCAATTTCATTATATGTCATTTGTCTATTCAGATTCTTCTCAATTTATTTTTGGAAGACTGTATGTTTCTGGGAATTTATCCATTTTGTCCAGTTTGTTAGCATGTAATTGTTCATAATATTTTCTTACAGTCCTTTGTATTTCTTTGGTGTCAGTTGTTATTTCTCCTCTTTCATTTCTGATTTTACTTATTTGGATCCTTTCTTTTTTTTTTTTCCTTAATGAGTCTTGATCTTGTTAATCCATTCATTGTTTAATAACATGATATTTAGCTTCCATGTCTTTGTGTGTTTTTCCCTGTTCTTCTTGTGATTATTTTCTAGTTTCATAGCATCATGGTCAGAGAAGATGCTTGATAAGATTTCAATCTTCTTTAATTTATTGAGGCTGGTTTTGTGTCTTAACATGTGATCTATCCTAGAAAATGTTCCATGGGCACTTGAAAGTATGTACATTCTGCAACTTTGGGGTGAGATACTCTGAAGATATCAATTAAATCCATTTGATCTAGTGTGTTGTTTTTGGCCACTGTCTCCTTGTTGATTTTTTACCCAGAAGATCTGTCCATTTAAGTCAATGCTGTGTTAAAATTCTCAACTATGACTGCATTTCTGTCAATCTCTTCCTTTATGTCCATCAAGATTTGCTTCACGTATTTAGGTGTTCCTATGTCAGGTGAGTAAATGTTTATTACTGTTATATCCTCTTGTTGGATTGTTCCCATTATTATTATGTAGTGTCCTTTTTGTCTCATACTATCGCCTTGGTTTTAAAGTCTATTTTGTCAGATATAAGTACTACTACCCCAGCTTTTTTTTCTATTCCATTTGCATGAAATATGTTTTTCCATTCCTTTACTTTTAGTCTCTGTGTATCTTTCAAGCTGAGATGGATCTCTTGGAGGCAGTATATATATGGGCCTGGTTTACTTATCCATTCAGCTACCTTCTGTCTTTTGGTTGGAGCATTTAAGCCATTTACATTTAAGGCGATTATTGATAGATAGATATGTAGTGCCATTTATTGTTAGACTGTTATCCTCTGTTTTTTTTTAAATTTTTCTCCTCTTCCTCCTCCTCCTTCACTTCCTCCTCCTTGTTCTCCTTCTTCAAGCAAGTCCTTTAACATTTGTTGCAGTATTGGTTTGGTATTAACAAATTCAGCTTTTTCTTGTCAGAGAGCTCCTTATTTCTCCTTTGATTTTAAATGATAGCCTTGCTGGGTAAAATAGCCTTGGTCATAGGTCCCGGCTTTTCATGCCACATTCAATATTCCATGCCACTCCCTTATGGCCAGAAATGTTTCTACTGAGAAATCAGATGGTGGTCCAATTGGTGCTACCATGTAGGTAACTACCTGCTTTTCTCTTCCAGCTTTCAGGATTCTCTCCTTGTGTTTAATCTTGTTGTTTTAATTATGATATATCTTGGTGTAGGCCTCTTTGGGTCCAACTTGTTAGGGACTCTCTGAGCTTCTGGGACTTGTGTGTCTTTTTCCTTCACTAGATTAAGGAAGATTTGGGTTATTATTTCATTAAATGGGTTCTTGATACCATGCTTGCTCTCTTCTCCTTCTGGTATTCCCATGATGTGGATGTTGTTACAATTCATATTGTACAAAATGTTTTTTCAGCTCTCCTCATTTTAAAAAAATCTTTATTTTTCCCTTTTTGCTGCTCTGCTGGGGTGTTTTTTTCTACCTTGTCTCCAAATCACTGATGCAATCCTTTGCTTCATCTAACTTACTCTTTATTCCTTCTACCGTATATTTATTTCAGATATTGCATTCATTATATCTGACTGGTTTTTTTTTTATAGTTTCTATATCTTTTTTCATGCTTTTGAGTATCCTTACAAACATTACTCTAAACTCAAACTCTATCTGATAAATTGCTTGCCTCCATTTTATCTAGTTCTTCTTATGGTGAATTCTCTTGTTCTTTCATTGAGGGTCTATTTCTTTGTCTTCCTGTTTAGGGTGCTTGTATTTTCCACCTTAGCTGTGAAACTAATCAGTTGTTAAACTAATCAATCTGTAATCATCTTCCACGGGGTTTCACAGGGTGGGGCAGAGTAATTCCTTCGGGCTTCCACAGTATTCAAGGATGCCACTTGGGGAGGAGTGTTCTGACTAAGAAAGATAGCTTCTGTAGTATGGGAAATGACTGAGCACTGGGATCCTAGTAGCTGTTCCTTCAGTTCTCTCCACAGAGCCACAAACCCCAGACTTTCTACCAGCATCTCTACTCCATTCTGCCCTTCCTCTGCCGGAGCCTAGAGTAAGCAGCTACAATCAAAATTTTGTGTGTTGGCCCTTTAAGAGGCTCTCTGCATCTCCAGCTATCTCTCCCTGGCAGAAAGAAGCTATAATGCCTTTCACAGCTGGATGCTATCTGGTGTAGCTTGTATCTAGGTTCCTTTCTGGCTTTGGTACTATAGGCTAGGAAGCCCAGCTTGGAGTTTGACCCCACACCTCTCAGGGGAACCCCAAGCCAATGAAATATCCCTCCAGATTTTAAGCTGCCATATCTCGGAGCCCAACCAGCCCTCTCACACCTCCTCTGCATTCCCTACCAGTCATGTTGTTTCTTCTGCCTGTCTTTTGTTATAAAGCTTCTCTCCAGCAAATATTCAGTTGGTCATTTGGGATGATTTCTATACAATTTAATTGTTATTCCATATTGGTTCTGGGAGGACATTTGTATAGCCTTCACTTACTCCTCTGCCATCTTGGATCCCCTGCTGTGCCTCTTAAATAGCCCACACAAAGACTTACTCAGACTCACTTCCACTGAACTTTAGCACCTGAGGATCAGCTTGAAAGGCACTAGTGGCATTAAGGGGAGGAACTGAAGTGTCTGGTATCAGGACAAAAGGTGGGGGATAGCTTTCTCCAAGACAGAACTGCTGGCAGAGGCCATTGCTCCTCTTCTGAGCCCTTTCCCTATAAAGCACAGTGGGCACCATACCTGTGACTCCATCAACCTGGCTCACAGTTTGCCCCACCCAGGTTATTGAGATTCTGCTCCACCCAACTTACTGGCATATCCAAGTGGTTAACAGTGGCTTTTCCATACAAATGACTTGTCTTTGCACACACTTCTGATCTTCCTAAATCCTCTTAATAGCAGCTAGGCTTAGCAAGCCCCTATACCTTACTAAGTGCCCCAGGCTTGGCACTAGCAGCATCTGGCTTTGGTTCACAGCCTGGCCTCAATAGGGCACCTCTAAACCCAGCATAGGAAGCAGCCAGCTGCTGATCATTTTATATCCTATGCCAAGTGGCCCCAGATAGAACACAAGGGGCTACCAGAGCCCTGCTGAAGTAAGCCTTGCTCTGTGGAGTGACCCCTGTACAGCTGACCTTCCATAGACAACAGAGGTTGGTGGTCAATATCACAGCTAGTTCTTGCAGCTGATTGATCTGCCAACTCAAATAAGACAGTGTACTCATTCCACATGGAGGATGCACATTGAGTACCCAGCCTGGGTGATAGAGCAGGCTGTGCCACTGCATCCCACAGGACACCAACTATATTAGGCCATGCTACCATGACAGGAAGTCATAGCAGCTCTACCTAATACATAGAAACAAACACAGGGAGGCTGCCAAAATGAGGAGACAAAGAAACATGACACAAATGAAAGAACAGAACAAAACTCCTGAAAAAGAAGCAATCTTTCAGAGTTCAAAACACCAGTTATAAGGATGCTCGGCAAACATAGTGAGTATCTCAATAGCATGAAAAAGATCCAGTCATAAATGAAGGATGCATAATTGAAATAAAGAACAACTTACAAGAAATCTATAGTAAAGTGGATGAAGATGAGAATAAAATCAATGATTTTGAAAATAAGGAAGCAAAAAACAACCAACCATAACAGCAAGAGGGAAAAACACCCAAAGAAAACAAGGATAGTGTAAGGAGCCTCTGGGACATGTTCAATTATTCTAACAGTTGCTTCATAGGGGTGCCAGACAGAGAAGAGAGAGAGCAAGAAATAGGAAATCTATTTGAAATAATAATGAAAGAGAAACTTCCCTAATTTGGTAAAGGAAAGAGACTTGCAAGTCCAGGAAGCACAGATAGTCTCAAATAAGATGATGCAAAAAGGCCCATGCCAAGATCCATTATAATCAAAATGCCAAAGGTTAAAGATAAAGAGAGAAACTTAAAAGCAACTGGAGAAAATCAGGTAGTTACCTACCAGGTAGTTCCCAAAACACCATCAGCTTGTTTCTCAAAAGAAAGTTTGCAGGCTAGAAGAGATTGTCAAGGAATATTCAAAGTGATGAAAAGCAAGGAATTTCAACCAAGAGTACTCTATCCAGTAAAGCTATCATTTAGAATCAAAGGGCAGATAATGAGCTTCCCAGACAAGAAAAAGCTAAAGGAGTTCATCATCACCAAACCATTATTAAATGAAGTTTTAAAGGGACCTATTTATGAAAAGAAGATCGAAACTATGTACAATAAAATGGCAATAAACATATATATCTATCAACAATTGAAGCTGAAAAACAAAGCAAACAAAGACCAGAAACAAAATCATAGGTATGGAAAAAAGTTTGATGACAGCCAGATGAGAGGTGGTTTGGGAGGATAGGTGAAAAGGTGAAGGGATTAAGAGGCACAAATTGGTAGTTACAGAATAGTCATGGGGATGTAAAATACAGTATAAGAAATGAAGAAACCATGGAACTTATATGCATGACTCATGGATGGGAACAAAGATGTGGGGTTTCCTGAAGGATTGGGGATGCTGGATAGAGGGGGATAATGGGGGGAAAGTAGGACAACTGTAATAGCAAACTCAATAAAATAAAATATAATTTAAAAATAAAAATAGTAATATAAGCACTAAAGTTGGACTGATATGTCAAAATCCCAATTATGACTCTTATCAACCCTGTGAGATTAGGCAAATTGTTTTACCTCTCTAAGCTTGAATTTTCTCATCTATAAAATAAGAACAGTAATCTCATCTCCCTCATGGTACTACTGTGAAGATTAAATAAAACCATTTGTATGAAGCTCCTAGAATACTGGTAGGTGTGCAAATTGTTATTATTATGCTTCACATCATTATCAATGTAATGGTCATTATTTTACTTCTATGTTAAAATATCCATGTAATGAAACCACAATTTTGAAGTTCACATCATGGGGTAAACACAATCACTTTGTTCATAATAACTTTAATATAGGAATATAATTTTTTGGCACTGATTGATATTGTATTACAGGCCTAGATTGGCAGTGGAGAAGAATTACCTCATTGTCTAGAATATATGACTAGAAAGTACTTGATTTGCCAGCACAGATGATTTTGAGTCCTCAGTTGTCTTAATCCAATTTTATATTGAACTGTGTCAGTCATACCTTAATATAATAAAATTCCACTGTATATGTAGATATTTGTTTGAAAAAGAAAACATACTTTATTATTCTCCCATTAACATCACTGAGAAAACATTATTTTGATCACAGTTAAACACTTATCTAGATTTACCTGGAAGTTTTTTAAACAATTCCCTGGATGTAATGTAGGCATTTCTGGGAATTTGTTGAAAACACTATGGTATCAGCCCGTATACTGCAGTCTTAATTTTTTAAATGATATTCTGGTTCCCCAAGATCCTAGAGCAAACTGAGAATTAGGATTGTTCACATAAATTTGTAATAAATGGAAACAAACATGAAGACAACAGAAGTGGGAGGGGGAATGATTTAATATCATGAAGGTAGTCTTAGAAATTGTGAACTAACTCATTTATTTCAATATTGTTTCACACACACTATCTTTCAAGGTCATGCAGAGATTGGCTATCTAGAATGAAACTGGAAGCAGAGTAGTGATGGATACAATGCAAGGCTTGGTGTTTAATGAGCACATCTATAGTAAACACTTTTCAATGCTTCATGTGGATTATCTCTTTTCACCTTCCCAACAACCCTCCAGAAGAAGTGCCATCTTCTACCCATTGCAGTAAAGAAACTGAGCCTTGGAAAGAATAAATAATTTGGCTACAGTCATACAAATTATTAAATAATTAGCCAGAATTGAAGCCCAGCTAGCCAGACTCAGTATCTTCCAATCTTTATTCAAAATATACTATGTTCTATTTGTATTTTGTCAGTAGACACTTCACTTTTTTTTGTTGGGGGGGGGACTTGAATAGCGCTTCTCAAAGTGTACTCCAAAGAGAGACTATAGTTAGGTATGTACCCCTTGCCACAATCATGATAATCTTACCAGTTTAATCATCAGCTTTGTCATGGTGAATCCACTAAGTCCTTAATTTCTACATATCCAGTAAGTCACATGCCACAAATCATGAACAAGTAAAATCAAGAATTTATACTATCCAAGATACTTTTATCCAGAAGAGATGTCACTGAAAATTTCTTTGATCATGTATTTCTACTATCCTTGCAATGGTGTTTTAAGCTGCTTCTATAATAATCACATAATTTTCATCAGCTTGAACTCTATCAAAATGATTAGAATGAGAAGGGGAAGGGATTAGTCAACGAACATGTATGAATGGCCCATGGGCATAGACAACAGTGTGGGGATTGACTGTGGGAGGAGGTGGTAGGCTGGGTGGAGGAAAAACAAAGGGGGGAAAATTGGGACAACAGTAATAGAATAAACAAGAATAAAATACCTTCTCCATACACACATTCAATGATTAGAATAAGGCTCTGTATTAGATTTCAAAATCATAAGAATAGCAAATAAAAATAGGAGAGGAGGGGCTAAATAAGAATAAGGGAGTGGCTAGAAATAAAGTTAGAGTTGGGATGTAGACTATGTAAAAAGACATAAATACTTTATATGATTTCTTTGTTACTCTTTGATGCGCTGTTTTGATGGTTTGTTCTACTCTATTCAATTACTAAAATGGTCGATTGAAAAGCACTCTATGAGTAACCCAATATTCAATCTGCCTTAGTGATCTTGACAACCTAATCTAGATATTTTTTTTCAGTTAAATACTAATCTCATTTACTACATAGTCCAGTTATCTCATGCTGTGTAATAACATCCCCCAAACTTTATGGCTCAAAATATAGCAATCATTTATTTGGGTGCAATGCTTTACAGAGCTGGCTTATCATTGCTTCCACACAGTACTAGCTGGGATAGGTCAACTAAAGGCTGAAGGATTCATTTCAAGATGGCTCACACACAATGCTACAAGATGTTGCTGGCTGTTCAGCCAGGACTGTGGAATAGAGGGTCTCAGTTCTTCTCCACAGGCTGTTTGGCCTTCCTCATGGTTTGGTGCCTGATTTCCAAGAACAAAGCCTCAAAAGAACCAGATACAAACTGTTGCCTTTATGGCCTAGCCTCATAAGCCACATGGCATCACTTATACTGTAATCATAAGCCAGTCTAGTTCCCACCTCTCAACAAAAGAAGAATTCAAACTATACATTAAGAAGAGCATGTGAAAGAAGATACTGTCGTGACCATTTTTGGAAAATGTAACCTGCCACACCATATATGTTCATTCATTCAGTCAATAAATATTTAATAAACACTAAGTTAGAAGTTATGTTTTCAATTGTGATGAAAAACATATGCTTACTGTCTGGTGAGGGAAATATACATTATGAAAATAGTTATATAGATAGATAATTATGATGGTGATAAATAGTGCAAATGAGAGATCATAAAGGAGGGTGAGGAGACCTAAGAGGTCAGCAAAGGCTTCTCTCCAGAAGCCTTTAATTTCGAGTTTAATTTAGATCTTAAGGATGAGGAAAGGTAAATTTCTCAGAGAACATTTCATGCACAAGGAAAAGCATGTGAAAAGGTCCTATGACAGGACAGAACAGAGTGAGAACAAGGGCACAAAGAAGGCTTGTGTGACTGTAGAAGCAAGTGAGAGAGAGAGAGAAGAGAATAAACTGAGGCCAGAAAATCTGATAGAATTGTCCAGGCAGCAACATGTTAAGGCATTTTGCCTTTAATCTCAGAACAGTGAGAAGCTATTGAAGAGTTTCAAGCAGAGGCAATGGCATGATCAGATTTGCATTTCAAAAAGTATGTTGTCCTCAGTGTGAAGGATACATAGGAGAGGGTGAAAGCAAGGAGGAAAACGATGTGGCTACTGTAGTAGTTCAGGCAAAAGGTAATTAGTATATTACAGTAGCCTGGTGGTAGAAATAGAGAGAATGAAACAGATGCAAGAAACAGATAAGAGGTCCTACATTTACTTAGGTCTCTCCTAAACTACTGAACTCCAGCTCCTCTAGAGTAGTAATAGGGGTCAAATTCTAATAACTTTTGAATCTACACCACTTAGCCCAGTGTCTGGAATTTAAGAGGTAATGAATGAATGTTTGTTTCCATGGATGGATGGATGGATGGACAGAAGAATGAATAAGAAAATAGATGCACCTCTCCTCTTCAATTCCAAGTTCTTTTACCTCAGCGCCATTATTCCTGTTGTTCTCTCTTCTTATAATATCCTCTCTGCTTGTTCTTACTTCTCTTCATCCTCTCATCAATCCAGCCCTCACCCAGGGAGCTTTCTTGACTTTCAGTCTAGTTAGATGGTTCCCCTCTGGGCCTTCAGAGGGCATCTCTATCAAATATTAGAATGACAACACTGCAGAGCAATAGTCAATCTGTATCTCTCTTAAGTAAGAGCTCCCTCAAGCAAGGACTGTGTCTTGTTCATATCTGTAACCCTAGAAACTAGCATAGTGTACAACCTAGTAGGCTAGTATTTGTTTATATCAATGAATGATGGAAACAAATTCTTTGAATGTAAGACCCTCAAATGCAAAGGTGTCAGAGCTGACATTTTGTGGGGGAAATTAGGAGCTCAACTAGTCTTCTTTCCCAAAAGGTTTCCATTGCCTCTGCCTGGGAGTAGGTCAGAAGTTTGCTGGTGAGCTGTCTTCATTTTTCTCCCTATATCCCCAGAGTGCAGCCAAGATATCTGCCTTAGTATTTGATGAAATACTTAACTGAGATTTTAGAACTCTCTACCATAAAATACAGTAGGAATGAATTGTGCCTAGAAAATATTTAAAAGCAGGTGTTTTTAATTAAAAATTTAAAAGGCAGAATACCCTTTCCAATAGAATAATTAGTTGAAGCACTATTTCATGCTTTTAGTGTGGGCACTAATGAAATATAAATAATCATGAAACTGGGAAACACTATCAGGTAAAATGCAGGATGATTTAAGCCAGTGAAATCCATGTGATATAGTCTTTTGTGAGTTCTGCAGGAGAATTTTAATTTTAGTTTTTAATTAGGTGCTAATTTAAAATTTAATGTAAACATATTTTAAACTATCTGCACACTTACTGTCTGGTGGAGAAAGTGACTGAAAAATGGTACTGATAAGCAGTTTTAGAGCAGGGTGTACTCTGTATTTGACTGCACTGACGCTGACTAATCTATCAAACAGCAGTTTTTTACTTTTTATTTATTTACTTTTCCATAGAGGGGAAAGGAGGGAAGAAGAGGGAGAGAAACATCAATGTGAGAGAGATACATTGATCAGTTGCCTCTTGCAGCTCCCCAACTGGGGACCCGGCCTGTAACCCACGCATGTGCCCTCACTGGGAATTGAACCAGAGACCTTTTGGTTCACAGACTAGCACTCAGTCCACTGATCCACACCAGCCAGGGCCAAACAATAGTTTTAAATGTGTCGGTAAGCATGTCCAGCTCCACTACACATCCTAATGTCAAGATGATAATACTCATCCCACAGCTACTATAATATTACACAAACCTCTTCTTTTTGGCAGTGATAATTTGTAATTGAAAATCAATTTCATAGAATAAGATTTAGTGACTATGATACCATCATTTAAAAATGACAGACTGGCTCTGACTGGTCTGGTTCAGTTGGCTAGAGCATTGTCTGGTAATTAAAAGGTTGCCTGCTGGATTCCTGGTCAGAGCTCATGGATAGATGGTGGGTTTGATCCCCAGTTGAGGTGCATGAAGAAGGCAACCAACTAATGTTTCTCTCTCTGTCTCCCTTCCCCTCTCTCTCAAAGGGGAATAAAATAAACCTTTAAAAATAAAATAAAATAAAATATAATATAATAAAAGATAGAGTGCATCAGAATAATATTATGAAGAAATAACATAATAGAAGTGGTCTTTATGTGGTGTAAATTCATTCATTCTTTTGATATCTGCAAAATATGCACTGTTCTAGGCTTTTGGGTTACAGAAGTGATTCAAAAGAAGTTTCTGGCCATGTAGATCTTATGTTCTAGTGAATGACATCTAGGCACCAAGTAAAGACAAAGCACATTATGGCCCAACTGTACACAGGAAAGTCATAAAGTAATTTGTAGGGAAAAAATGTGGTGAGAACTGAGTTGCCACAGAGCACATTGTAATCTAGATATTGCAGCCTCTAAAACACCTGTACCATATCAACCATGGCAAAATGCACAGTGAGGGAGAACTTATTTGAGATTATCTTGTTTCTATGTACATAAAATTGCATAAAATTAATTAGTATAAGTGAATAAATAATATTTAAGAAAAAGACTTTTGTTAGGTGATGCCTTTAAATTTCTTAGTTATATTCTAGAATGTTAATTTGAATTTTATTAGTTTGGTGATTTGTCATATTTAATTTGTAAATTTTGTGGGGTTCATAATTGCATGGGAAGGTTTTAAAGAAGTATAAGTATTAGGAATTTAAATTTAATTTTGGGAACAGTTTTATTGAAGCACATTTATATGCTGTAATGTTCAACCATTGTAAGTGTGTAGTTTGATTAATTTTTAGCAAATTTCTACAGTTGTACAACAATCATGACAACCCAATTTTATAACAGTTCAATTTCCCCCAAAAGTTCTCTCGTGCCTATTTGAAGTCACTCCCTGCCTTTACCTCCAGCTTCAGGCAATCACTAATCTGTCTCTTGAGATTCTTGTTGGACATTTCTTATAAATGCAATCTTTTGTGTCTGGCTTTTTTTACTCAGCAAAATGTTGTTAAGGTTGATCCATCTTGTAGCATGTATTAGGTTTTCATTTCTGTGGCTGAATACATTCTGTTGAATAGATAAAATGCATTTGTGTATCCATTCACAGTTCATGGGTTGTTTTCTAGCCAGTATGACAATCACCATCTTTTCATTGGAGTGTTTGGTCATTCACTATTTCTTTAAGTTTAAAGTATATATATGTTTATTTTTACATGTAGCTTTTAAAATTAAACTTTTTATTTTGATATGATTGTAGATTTACATGCAATAATTAGATAATACAGAGAGATTCTTGTTTACTCTTTAATCAGTTTCTTGCAAATTGGTAAAATTTAGCAAAGCTGTAGTACAATAGCACAATTTTTATATTGACATTGATGCAGTCAAGATCTAGGTTATTTCCATCAATAGAAGGATCCTCCCCACCCACAGTTGCCTTTTTATGGCTATACTCACTCCCTTTTTAACCCTTAACAGCTAAGGGTTAAGCTGTTAATCTGTTCTCCAGTGCTATAATTGTTATTTTAACAATCTTATGTAAATAGAATCATACTGTATATAATGTGGGATTGTCTTTCTTTTTTTTTCACCAGCATAATTTACTGGAGATTCATCCAGGTTATTGAATGTATCAATAGTTTGTTCTTTTTTTAAAGATTTTATTTATTTATTTTTAGAGAGGGAAGGGAGGGAGAGAGAGACAGAGAGAGAGAGAGAGAATGAGTGAGACAGAGAATGAGAGAGAGAGAGAGAGAGAGAAACATCAATGTGTGGTTGCTGAGGGCCATAGTCTGCAACCTAGGCATGTGCCCTGACTGGGAATCGAACCTGCAATGCTTTGGTTGGCAGACCACGCTCAATCCACTGAGCTATGCCAGTTTGTTCTTTTTAAAAAACTGCTGATATTTAGTTTTGAAGGATAGTTTTCCTGAATATAGAACACTTGGTTTACAGTTACTTTTCCTTTTGACATTTTGAATGTGTCATTTCAATGCCACTGGCCCCGCTGTTTCTAATGGGAAATTACCCATAAACTGTGCTGTCATTCCAGTGTTCTATGAATTTTTTCCGGTTGTTTTCAGTATTTTTGTAGTTTAACTATGATATATCTAGATGTAGATCTCTTTGTGTTTATTCTACTTGAAAGTGATTGACCTACTTGAATTTGTAAATTTTTTTTGTCAAGTGAAGATTTTAAGACAATAAATTATAGCAATTGTAGATCCTGATCTCCCACCCCCCTCAAGGGACTTTTTTTAGTAACTTGCCTGTACTTACAGAATCTGTCCCCCTCATGGTGTGTGGTTGCTGCTCATCTGTACTTAAGTGGGTTTTTTCTTTTTTAAATTTTCTTTTAAACTAATTTTTATATGAATATTTTAGTCTGGTTTCCTGAAAGTTTCCTCTGAGTCTGCATAGCTTAGCACTCAGGCAATGATTTGGGCAGAGATTATGTTGAAATGCATGAAACCTATAATGTTTCCTTCCTCTGACAGTGGATTCAGGTGTTTGTCAAGTCTTCCTCATTTTTCATGTTCCATGAAATTCTTTTTTTCTCTCCCCCAACCATGCATATCATTCCTCAGTTTGCCAGAGATGTGTAATGAGCTCTCTAGCTTTCTACAGCTCTCTCATTTTCATTAAATTTCTGACTTCCCCACTGTTTGTCCCAAGTGGGACCTCGGGCTAGAAGAGTCAGGGGTTTCCCACCCTTATTTCCTATTGTGCTTGCTAATTTCAGCAATAGTGTTGTTTGGCATGGACTTTGTCCTCTACTCCAAATAAAGTCTTTCCCTTCTGGCAGAAGCTGGTGATGGTTACTGCTAATCCACCCAGCCTCTAAAACAATATGCTGACTGAGCTGGGGGTAAGTAGGAGGGGAACTACCCTAAGCAAGAAAACTATAGATTCCCATTTTTCTTACCCAAATTCCAGAAGCTCTTCATGAATAAATACTCCCAATTTGTTGTTTGCTTTTGATGATCCTTCAGGGTCTTAAAATGACTGTTTTGAAATTTTCATTCAGTTTTATATTTGTTTTGGGGAAGCAGATTCACTTACTTTCACATTGACCATGACTGAAAGTCAATAAAATTAAGTTTTATGCTGTTAATATTTACTCTGTACTTTTAGGTAACATTACAATAATAATTTCATAAGTCATTATTACTGCAAGTAAAAGAAGGTGTTTTTGCTTTTAAAAAGATGTATACTTAAGTTTGGAAAATACTGTAGGCTTGTGAGAATTCATGAGACAACATAAATTTTCTCCACTTTGAAACAAAATGTCATTTCTGATCAAACACACCTTGCTAGACAGAATCATATAACATGTCTGAATAGTATTAAGTAAAGAAATTCATCATGAATTTAGCTTCTTATGGAACATTTTTTCAGTCTATTAATTTTCCCATGAATAAAAATACCAAGTAGAATATATCCTAAGAACCCTGAAACACCAATCCAAAAGAACCTGTGCACCCCAATGTTCATAGCAGCACAATTTACAATAGCCAAGTGTTGGAAGCAACCTAGATGCCCATCAATAAATGAACGGATCAACAGACCATGGTACATTTACACAGTGGAATTCTATGCAGCAGAAAGAAAGAAGGAGCTCCTACCCTTTGCAACAGCGTGGACAGAGCTGGAAAGTATTATGCTAAACGAAATAAGTCAGGCAGTGAAAGACAAATACCATATGATCTCACCTTTAACAGGAACCTAAACAACAAAACAAAGAAACAAGCAAAATATAGTCAAAGACACTGTAATAGAGGACAGGCAAAAAGTGACCAGAGGAGAGAGAAGAGGGAATTTTAGGGGAATTTCAGGGGAGAATGGGAAGGGTTTACAGGAACAAATATAAAGGACACATGGGCAAAAACTAGGGGGATGGAAATGGGAGGGAGGTGGGGAGGAATGGGTGGGTGGGCTGGGATGGGAGTAAAAGACAGAAAACTGTACTTGAACAACTATTAAAATAAAATAAAAAAATACCAAGTAGAGGTAGAATTTTTAATAAAAGAGTGAGGACGAATTGTCTTTAAGCAAAAATCAAATGTTCTTTTCAGAAAACAATTGAAAAGTAAGTTGGTGTTAAAGTTTTGTCAGAGAATGCATGTAACAGATTGATTGAAGTTCTTGATTTTCCACTTGTTTGTTTCCTGTAAGGAGATTTTATATCCCTGGCACATTGACTTTTGGCTTTTTCATATGATATGTTTTGGCCCATGGAATATGAGATGTTATGCTGCATGCTACATTTGAGCAGGTTTAGATAAAGTTCTATATAAAGTTTTATAATTTGTCTCAGCCTCTCATACTCCTGTCCTTATGCCAACAGCATCTCCCAGATAAGGGCTGCTCCTTCAATGTGGACCTCAGAATGAGAATACCAACAGACCTACAGTCAGGTCTGCTGTCTGCAGTTGGACATCAGCCAACCAGCACCATAATGTGGTGTGGGTTAGAAGTAAGTGGTTTGGTTATAAACCACTGAAAGTGTATGTTACTCCTGCAGTAAACATTGATAAATTTAGGCATAGAAATGTGCCTCCTCAACAAAAGCAATGAACTGTTAAGATTAATATTTTTGTGTGACTATACCAGTAAAGGAAAGCATTTGGATGGGTTTCCTTCACATGTAGAGGGGTGTTTGGGGTTATAAGACTTAAAAGACATGCTCTGTGACTTGAGGAGATTATCAGAAAAGCTGATGCTGAAGTATGGCACACTCAAGTGATTGTAGAAAGACAAGATTTGTGGATAAAGATGCCTTTAGCAGACAGTCTGGGCAGTGTTTTCAAATAAGAGTCCCAAATGAAGGTGATAGGGCAGATGCTACAAATGAAGGCTTTAATTTTTAGTCAAGGTGCTCCTTGAATGGGAAACTTCATGAAGCAGGTTCAGATGAATAGCAAGTAGAATTTTTTTAAGATTGGAAAGGTCATCAAGTACTAGATTGAATGAAAACAGAACCTACATACCAAATTTATAACTTTAATATAATATCGCCCCATATAGACTTAAAATACCATACTCAAGTGATGATCATGTTACTGTAGTAATTTATTTAATAGAGGTCACTATTTACCTTCAGAAAGAATTATTTTGAAATCATCAATGACTTACAAGGTTAACAGAGAGATGGTCTTCTAGCATATGCTATGGAGGTGATCAGCCTTATGAGAAAACACCTTATGCTTTTAGCTAGGTTCTGGAAAAGTGAAAATGACTATAAAAGGAATGACTTAGACAGAATCCAATTCAAAACAGAGAAAAAAGGGAAAGAAGGGGAATGACTGATATTCCTATTTCCCTTTCCTTTCACATGTGGAGCTCTTATGTCTTTGCATATGGGTACAGACTAAGGCGCAATGAAATCAGAGCCTTGTGATCTATTTGATCTTGATTTGCAGGGGGCCTTGAAATGCTCAGTCTGTCTGATTGCCACTGCTAATCTAGTAACTGATTAACTAAGAGGTGTTTCTGATGAGCCCTTAAAGAAAACTAAGGTGGGGGAGAGGCAGAATAAAACCCTTGGCAAGTAAAAAGAGCTTCATTATTAGAATTTTTATATTCTTAAGTGGGATCTGATACTGATCTTGGTGACAGCCCCAGAAATCAATTAAGTAACAGATTTTAGAAATCATCTCTTTCTCCATTTCCCAAGGTCATAGCAATGACTCACCTGGGACCACTAAGTACCCATTGCCTGAAATACTATAACAATTTGATTTCAGTAGGGATTTTTAATTTCAAATAAAATGTCTGCATCACCAGAGTCTAATATCTCTTGTTAGGTCTTGCATCATTTTTTTTTCAAGTACTGGGTTTTGTCTTTTTTTTTTTTTTTGCAAAGTCACTCTGGAATAATCTTTGTAGAAGAAAATAGAATTTTACTGCAGAAAGGGACCTTAGAATTCATCCAACGTGCTCTTTCCCTCTCCATAATTCTAGAGATGAGAAAATCACACTCCAAGATTCTTAGACTCTCACAGTTAGGCAGAGATGGTGCTGGGTCTAGATCCTGTTTCTTGTCCTCCCTGGCTTTCACACTCTCCCAAGCCATCACAGATTAGTTTGAGATTAAAACATTTAGTCCTTTAACTCATTCAGAATTCATTAGTAGTGTCGCACAGTCCAACTTTCTGTTGTTCTCTTTTATAGTCATATTTATTAAGACACAGTGAGGGAAAAGAATGGGTCTTACTACTGACTCTTTGTGGCAGTAAAAGAAAAACATTTTTAACAGTGAAGTTTGAGATTTGAGTATTCACTGTAATTCGATGCTGTCCATGACAGAAAGTTCTACCAGTTATTTAGCACATATGAATCATGTTATTGTTTCAAAATAATTTTCTATCAATAGTAACTTTTTAGCATGAATCAGGCTAGTTTTATTATTTCCTCCTCCCCAAATCAGCTTTCCTGGTCACATCCTATTTCATTAATGTAATTAGTTGTCCACATGCTTAGCTGTCTGAACTCCTCGCACCAGACCAAGCTGTAGATTAAGGGTGGGGACAGTTTTACCTCTGGGGTTTCTGGTTGCTGAGGACAAAGTTAGAAACAGGCAGCGGTGGGATTTGGGAAGATGTAGGACATCTGCCTTCGTTGATGACAACTGAAAAGTTTACAGGTGTTCTAGCTCATCCCTAATTCCAAGTTTTGGGGAACCCTGCTTCATTATGGAAATCTGTTGTGGTGCAGGGCAGGATAAAGGTAGGAAGAAGGGCCATTGGCAGGGTTCAGTTTATCCCTGACTGATTTCTCACCTCAAGGGGAAATCCATGGGATCATGTTAGACAGTTGCTCTTGAAAAGAGGGGATACTTTGAGTATGCCCCTTGGCATAGTGATTCTGAGCACAAACCCAGAGACAATTTCAACCCTAAATTAAAAACAAGGGTTTCCTTGGGCATGACTCAAATAGAAAAGCTCTTTGAATCACAACACTTGCATCTGAGTCACTGCCCGTCTTTTCTTTGTCCTACAAAGGCAATTTAAGCACTGAGGTCTAAAGCAGGCTTTTTTGATTCTCAGCCTCCCCCCTCTTAGCACACTTCCATCTTGGCCACCCCATGGGAACAGTAAGATCTCTTTAAAACATTGATTTTAAAGAAAGATCACTTCATATAAGTCGGTTTGGAGATTTGAGAGTCCCTAGAAATTACTGTCATTTGTGCTGTAAAGCTATCTCTGTGCCTGGGACATGGCTTGCCAGATGGCTCCATAGATCCTCACCTTTTCTCTTCCTCCTTCTGTGTTAAAACTCTTCTGATTTTCTGATTTACCAGCAACTTCAGAGGAGTTAAGTCAAATGAAACCTAAAGAAGTTCTGACCTTTCACTTCCACCAATGCACTAATAATGCGTCATCACAAATTATATTTTTAGAGACTTGTGAGAGTTATATTGGGACAGCTCATATTTAGGTCATCCTCCCCACCTCCCCCAAATGCCTTGATTTTTTAAAGACCTTCTGAGTCTCTACAACCAACTTGCAAGAAATTTTTAGTTACCTGAACTTACATACCTCATGCCACAGTTTAATTCTTTTCAAAGTCCTGCCTAATGGACCTTGAACTATAATACTTACATTCCATACCTATGGGAAAAGCTGAATGCAAGATTCCAACACTCACCCTTTAAATTCTTTCCAAGTTTCAGCCCCTTCATAATTGTATCTGTCCAATATTCCCCTTTCTACTCTCCCCATACAATCTCAAATCTTCAGGTTATCAGATGAAGGGCCTGGATGGTCTTATCACTTAGAGTATGACCCCTCGTCTATATAATAGACATTTATGTAGCTGAATACACCCCCTCCCCCCAGCCCCCAAACAAAACCATTCTAAGCTCTCTTATTCATTCCCGATAGTTTCATATTTCACCTGGTATCTCATGTCTCTCACTGCTCTAGTGAGAGTGTGGGCAGATTGGGCACCATGGCAAGATGCTGTTAAGGGGTTTACATATATTTCATGCATTATAATAAACTATAACTATGTAGGGACTTAGGGGTCAAATTCTAACAGAATCCTCTCCTTCCTGCTCAGAGAATTCAGTGGTTGTATGGTTCAAAATGAGTTGGTTACCAAAAATCTGCTGTTACTATGAAGCATTTTGGTTCTATTGTTTTGAGTGAGAATTACAAGTTTTTGTCTCTGGTGTCTCTTATTTATTTATTTACTTTTAGCAGAATCAGAAAGAACCAAGCAAGTAACTACTGGAAATAAAGAAATGGAGTTATCAGGCAGGAACTATTAACAAAACAATAGAAAGACTGGAAAGAGAAAACATTAAGGTAAGGAAACAGCACAAAGTGCAGGTATAAAACAACAATGCCACATGCAAGTGTAAGGTACTATGTATGGATAATTCAGGGGAAATTACTCTGAAAACCATTCTGGTTCCTGGAGCTTTGAGTTGTGGGTCAGGGAGAAATACCTGGAAAGTTGATCATCACCTTGCTGGAAAGCAAGATATCACCTATGTTGCTTATTGTATCCTTAGCACCCAGCACAGTGAATATTTGTGTAAGAAATGTAACACTGGTCAAACTACCCAATATTTTCAAACTATTTCAGTGACCCAGTCACTTACATGCCCCAGAAGTCCTGTTTATGGCAGTATTTGTGCGGAAAGTGACTTCACTGAAAGGAATGTATAGGGAATCTGTTATAGTTCACCTGGCTGCAGAGAAAAGGAAAACCGTGAAGACGCAACCAATTCAGTTGAGCAGATACGAGACCGCTCTTGAGTTTTGTCTTTTACATTATTGTCTGACAGCTCCTGCCCAACTTATCCCGTCCCCACCTTGTCGACCTGAGGAGTTAGCCAGGGGCAGGTCTGTGGTTGTGACAAGGAAGCGTCTTGGGGGCAATACTTCTGCTCTACCTGGCATCTCTGCCCAGCACCTGCCGCTCTGACCCACGTGCCTCTGCAAAGATGCAGAGGTCGAAGCGCGTTGCTGTGCGAGCTGAGCTGCTCCCAGATTCTGCCTTGCGCTTCTGCTCCCTAACACCAGCCGGGATCCCGGGATCACCTTCAGGATCCCTGTGGGTGTGCCCGTGCCCGCTTTAGATTTCCCCTTCACCAGCTCAGGCCTGTCCGCCACTTACGGGGCGTTCCAGGGTCTCCGAGGCCCTGCACACCTTGGAGGAGCCGTGGGCGCGAACCGGGCATGCAGGGGGAGGGGCGGAAGGCGCGCAGCCGGGTGGAGGGGCTCCGGAGCCTCAGCGCCACACTGCCCCGCGCGGGATCTGTCGCCTGCAGCTGCGGCAGCTGCAGCGGCGGGAAGAGGGGTGGGGTGGCGAGAAGGGCTGGAGCCCCGGCCGGGAGGGAGGGACGGAGGGGGGCGCGAGGCTGTGCGGGAGAGCCGGAGGGGTGCTCTGCGCTCCCCACCCTCCTTCCCGAGCGAGGATGCAGACTCCGAAACTGGCGCTGCTGGGCTGAGGTGGAGGCAGGGGAGTTGCAGCGCGAGGCTCGTGAGTGTGTCTCCTGAGCGCGGAGAGGCGGGGGCGGCGGAGGACCAGGAGGAGGAGGAGGCGAAGGAGAAGGAGGGGGAGAATGCCCGGAGCCGCCGCCGCGATGCTGCCCGCCCAGGAGGCTGCGAAGCTGTACCACACCAACTATGTGCGGAACTCGCGGGCCATCGGGGTGCTGTGGGCCATCTTCACCGTGTGCTTTGCCATCGTCAACGTGGTGTGCTTCATCCAGCCCTACTGGATTGGCGACGGCGTGGACACCCCGCAAGCCGGTTATTTCGGGCTCTTCCACTACTGCATCGGCAACGGCTTCTCCCGGGAGCTGACCTGCAGGGGCAGCTTCACGGACTTCTCCACGCTGCCCTCGGGCGCCTTCAAAGCCGCCTCCTTCTTCATCGGCCTCTCCATGATGCTCATCATCGCCTGCATCATATGCTTTACCCTCTTCTTTTTCTGCAACACGGCGACCGTGTACAAGATCTGTGCCTGGATGCAGCTCACCTCCGGTGAGTGCGCGCTCACCGCCGCGGAGGCTGGGGTCCCCTGGGCGTCCGAGCTGAAGGGGCGGGAGTGGGAGGGACCCGGGCGGGGCGCGCCGTGGGATGCGGAGCAACTTAATACGCTTCGAGGTGTGGGTGGCGGGAGCCCTGGAAGGCCGGAAACCCCGGGCTTCCCAGACCCGGCACAAGCCTCCTGTCCCAGGGCTTTGAGAACCTCCCGAGTGCGGGGACGCCACTCAGAGAGACCCGCTGGAGGCAGAGCGGTTGCTGCGCCGAGTCCACTCAGAACTAAAGACCGGGAGAAGCTGCCACTTCAGGGCGGAGTGCTGAAGGACTAAGGGGGACTGACACAGCGAGGCGAAAAGAGGATTTGGAGAGGGTGTAGTGGAAGGAGAGTCAGCCTGCTCGGTCCCTGTCTGGGACAGTTTCTGTCGTTGGTCCTTGTAGGAGGTGGTAGTGGCTGGAGAGGAATTGTTTCCCTCTGTACCGGACAGTTATAAAAATTTTATCATGCATCTGGAAATGAATACATCCTAATTGTTTTGGGTTTGACCCTTTTAAGAAAAATGCAGCTTAGAATGTTCCTTAACAATTTCCCAATGTCGTCTTCAGTTTGCTTCCTTGACGGAGCAGAGGTGCTTCCATTCCATCTTTAAACAGAGAGAGGTCTTGAGAGAATCAAGGTCTCATTTTGGGGAAGTGGCTTTAGGGAGATGGGCTGAGAGCAAAACCTGTTTCATTAGCATCTCTGCTTGATCTTTGCCTGTTGGTGATAGATTTTTGCTGACTGGAGAATATGAAAGTATTTTTTTCTAAACATCAAAGTTACTCTTAACCCAGAAAGGATGGGGTGCATTTCCCGGTGGCTCTGGGGAGTCACAAAACCAAAATGACTGTTTTCTCCATCTGCTCTGAAACTGATTCCCTCTCTGCCAAACACCTTGGGTGCCCTGCCTGCTATGTCCGACCCCATTCTCCAGCACTTGATATCCCCTTTTTTCCCAGCATTATCAGAGTCTTTTTGATTTCATGGATGTTCTGGTGTGGAGGAACAGATGTCTCAGGCAGCCAGTTTTTCTCATTTGTGTTTTGTTTTATTTGATTGTTTTCATATTTTAAAGATGTTACCTTCAAGATTTTGTAGTTATGCCTATGCTCTGGAAGGTTTTCCAGGGTAGGGATTTGATCCCCAAGTTTACCAGAGAGTTCTAGGATGATTAAGACCTTAAAGATTCTGGATGGGAGAGACAAGATTCATGATCATATACTGATAGTTTGATATGAGAAACTGGTGGGAGACTCAACTAGAATTGAAGTATTTGCTTTGTATTGAGTGTGCCTGAGCTGATTTTGATTTACCATGAACTGTGAACATGCCCCATATGAAAGGCAAGAAAAGAGCACCAGTACAGGACCCCTCATCCCACATATGATTATCCTACTGAAATGTAAGAGTTCTTTGCTTTTCCTTCTGTTCTTCCACTCCCAATTTTTTGAGGCACTCCCCTGCCACACACACACACACACACACACACACACACACAGTTTTTATATATAATGTATACACTTATGGTCATTTCAACTGCAGGCTAACTATAAGATGGGGAATAAATTAATGTATTATGTTTGTTCTTGTCACTTAATTCTGTTTGACTTTGAAGACAATAAGATATTGAGGATGCAGATGTTTTAGAAAAAGAGTTGACCCTGCACAGCTCATTTTAATTTTTCTAAGTTTAATGACCTATTTTGACTGGTGATTCAAGTTCAATTGTTTTTCAAAGGTCTGACAGTAATTTGCAGGGTCTAAATATTTCTAAACATAGTTCTAAATATTTTATTTTAATGAGATTTTTGTACTCTAAACCAAAGTTTTTTTTTCTTTTAAGACGAAAGAAAACTATCTTTATAAAATAATTACCAGCTTTGAAGATAACACTGTTAACTTGCAACTATTAAAATATATTTTCCTTCCTCATCGTGGAATATAGTACACAAAAATAACTACTGGGGGAGTAAAATATGCACAAATTTTGCATAAATATACTACCATGTTTCCTATATGTCAATGTAAAATGTGATGATAGCCTTTGTACCAAAACAGATACAGGGGCATTTACTTCATTTTTGGAGTGGTACAGATCCTTAAGTTCTAGGCATACTTTTTAAAGCCTTTATTTGCAATTTATTTGGTATTTTATTTCTAGATAAACCACAGAAAGACATAACTTTATTAATGAAGTATATGAACTAAAAATGGGTAATGACAATGGAGCAATTGAGAACCAGAGTCAATTATATTCACAGATTTTTAAAGGGATGGGATATAGAAGATAGGCCTGAAGAATGTTCACATTTGACGCGGTTTGGGGGGTTTTGTTTTTAAGTCTCATGACACAACAAGATATTTAACATACTGTACTGTAAGATACTTTCAAAGTTTAGTTCCTAACATTTAGACTATGTCTTTTTAATGTTAAGAAGATTTCTCATTCTTTTAACTTCACCAAGGCAAATCTCAAGTGTAATGTGCTATGACAGATGAGACTTAATGTACCATTTGCTTATTAGAGACTGTTTAACCCTCATTGAAAGTCAAATGATTAACTTGTGTATTTAATTATCTAGGCATTTTAATATAGTAACATCATCAATTAAAGCCAGGTAGAATATAAAATCCCATATGAAATGATACAATAAGGTTATGAGGCAGGAGATTTTCTTGTGGTAATACAACATCAAGGATTATTCTTCCTATGATTCTGAACAATAAACTGGGGAAAAAATACGTAGTTTATTGGACCTGGAAATGATGTTGCTCTTCTATCTAGATGTATAAACTACATGTAATTAATGGTGCTATTATGCACACCTGCCCTCTTCCTTGAACCCTCCCCTCTAAATCATTATTAACCTCAGTGGAGTGAAACTATAGAATTAGGAGCTATTAGTCACACTGTTGTTGGATATAATCCTATATTTATGGGTCATGCCTGATATAAAGACTGAGGACATAAAAATAATACATAAAATAAATAACAAAAATCAAAGATGCAAGATTTCCAAATCTACAGAGACAACTTTTTGAGAAGAAAAGAGAGACTTTTCTTCTTCCTGTATGATTTCCCTAACACTAAAAGAAAAGAGGTAGATTTCTAATTCATTGTATAGGGTAATAAAGCCCAGATTTTTTAAAAAACTCAGGATGAAAAGAAATTTTGTGACTCTGGGAACTTGATTTTCTGTTTCCCTGGTTTGGTCTTTAAATAGTGTTTTTACTCTGTTTCCAAGTCTCATAAGGATGTTTTGTTTGTTTCACTAACTATAAGCCATTTCTAGAAGCCCAAGTGTTAGCCATTATAAGTCAAAGAAATCTTTTTTTTTTAACTAAACTAAAGCATTAAAGCAGAAATTAAGGGGTTTTTGTTTGTTTGTTTGTTTTTCTTTTAAGACATTCACCATGTACTTCTTGGTTGAAGGCTAAGGATTACTCACTTTCATGTGTGAAGAAGGGGCACCTGAACCAGGTTGAATTTCTTTATTCAGAAGGGGTAAGGTTAGGAGAAAAGATTACATTTGCCAGATCCCTTATATTTTGTCATTCCAAGTATACCAACAAGAAGTGCCACCAAAAATGGTAAGGCTCTATGGCAGGGGTTAAAGGCCAAATTGCTAGTCATGTTCCCTGTCCTCCTAGCCTTAGTTTTCCCAGCTCGTTTTAGCCAGTTTGTTGTCTTAAGTTTTATAACTGCCATTTAGGTGAGATAATTACCAGAGATAACAATCATTGCATTTTTTTAGCTTGCAAAACTAGTCTTTATAATGTTAAACAATTCTATTTCATAGCACTTTGCATATTTTAATATATCCTATCAGTGCTTGACATAAGATATGCTTGTGTGTGTGTTTGTTTGTTTAATGTCTGTCTTCTCCAGTACATTGAAAGTTCCATAAAGCCATGTCTGATTTTCTTCATATAGCATAGAGGTCAAGATCATGGACAATGGAGTAAAAAGATGTTAAGTTAGAACCCTGATTCTGACATTTACAGACTCAGTGACCTGAAAAATTAATATCTTCTACTTCAGTTGCTAATTGTTGTCCTTACCTCAGGAGATTGGTACAAGACAGGCATGGAAACATGGAACAAACTGACAGTGACCAGAGGGAAGGGTGGAGGGAGATAATGGTGGAAAGAGGAAGGGACTAGTCAAAGAACATATACGAATGACCCACGGATGTGGACAACAGTGTGGGAGTGGGGGTGGGGATGGGTGGAGAAGGGTAAAGGGGGAAAAATTATAATTGGGGAAAAATTGTAAAGGGGGAAAACAACTGTAATAGAATAACAATAAAAGAAAGAATTAAATGAGGTAATGTATATACTAAGAACACTGCTCAGCATATAGTAAGCAAGCACTGTTTGAATTTGAGAGTTAGGTTTAGTTACTGTTCTTGTATTATTATTATTATTATTGCTGTATCCTGGCACACAGTAGTATGTGTATGGCTGGCACATAGTATGTATGTTGAGTTAATGAATTTTTAAAAAAAAAAAGATTTTATTTATTTATTTTTAGAGAGGGAAGGGAGGGGGGGAGAGAGAGAGAGAGAGAGAAACATCAATGTGCGGTTGCTGGGAGACATGGCCTGCAACCTAGGCATGTGCCCTGACTGGGAATTGAACCTGCGATGCTTTGGTTCGCAGCCTGCACTCAATCCACTGAGCTACGCCAGCCAGGGCGAGTTAATGAATTTTTTTAAACTGAGCAATTAATGGGCCAAAGAATGAAAGGAGTGAAATAAAAATTTCCCACATGCCATGGTAAAAAGTGAAAGCCATATAATTGAAAGCCATGGTGCTCATCTTTCTCAGTGGCTTGTGGCATCAGCAGTAAACACACTAAATGAATATTTCCAAAATGCTTTGTTAGCAATGGTTGTGACTTGAAAGCCTAATTCATGATGAGCTTATCCTCAAGGGGAGGCTTTTAATGATGCAAATTTTCGCTTATCATTTAGTTTCACATGAAAAAAATCATGTTGTTCAAAATTGAACTTTTATGTAAGAAATCAAAAGATCAGGCTTTAAAAAAAAATAAGAGGAGGCACCCTGTTCCAGGTTGGTTTTCCTTATATGCCTTCAGGAGCAATCCAGATAGAGGAGGATGTGTCTTACAAATTTCCCATTTTTCCTTTCTGGGCATTGTGCAGATGTGCTTTTCTTTGTCCTGCCAAGGAGCCTGCCAGGCCTGATCAGATGGGTGTCCCTGTTGTGTGCAGACTCAGCAGATTGAATGCTATGGTGCAGTTGCTCCAAAAAGGGGACGAGATTGGGATTTGCTCAAGTGAAGACTTGGCATTCAGGACCAACACCAGTTCTTACTAATAGCTGGTGCTGAGCCGTATGAAGAAGCAAGATCTTGCTTCAGAGAGTTTCTAATCCACCCTAAGTTCAGTTATGGAATGACCATAGAGGGGATTCTCCTCTGCCAGAGCATTTTAAACATTCTCCTAGATTCAGAGAAAGAATGTGTAGCCCAGTGAGGATGGTTTTCATTTTCATTTTCTTCTTAAAATTTTTATTTATTCTTTATTTATTGTTTAATTTAATCTTTATTATATTCTTTTACATTACATTTTAGTCCCCTTATAACCCCCTTCAACCAGCAATCACCACACTCTTGTCCATGTCCATGAGTCATTTTTTCTTTTTGCTTAATACCTCCACCCTCTAACTCTCACCATCAAATAGCTGTCATCCTAACCTCAATCTATGAGCCTGTCTCCATGTTCCTTGTTAATTTAGTTTGTTCATGAGATTCCACATATGAGTAAAATCATATGGTGTTTGTCTTTCTCTGACTGGCTTATTTCACTTAGCATAATGTTCTCCAGGTCCATCCATACTGTTTGCAAAGGGTAAAAGTTTCTTCTTTTTTATGGCCAAGTAGTGTTCCATTGTGTAAATGTCCCACAGTTGTTTTATTCACTCATCTACTGATGGGCACTTGCGTTGCTTCCATATCTTGGCAACTGTAAATAATGTTGCAATGAACATAAGATGTTCTTTCAAATTAGTATTTTAGGTTCTTTCAGATATATTCCCAGAAGTGGGATCTCTGGGACAAAACCCAGGCCCACTTTTAATTTTTTAAGGTATCTCCATACTGCTTTCTACAGTGGCTGCACCCATCTGCATTCCCACCAAGAGTGCAAAAGGGTTCCCCTTCCTCTGCATCCTCACCATCACTTGTTATTTGTTGATTTATTGATGATAGCCATTCTGACACGTGTGAGATGGTGTCTCATTGTGATTTTAATTTGCATCTCTCTGATAATTAGTGATGTTGAGTATCTTTTCATATGTCTATTTCCCATTTGTATGTCCTCTTTGGAGCAATGTCTATTCAGGTCCTTTGGCCATTTTTTAATTGGGTTGTTTTTTTAGTGTTGAGTTTTATAAGTTCTTTATGCATTTTTGGATATTAACCCCTTATCAGATGTATTGACAAATATGTTCTCCCATTCTGTGGGTTATCTTTTTATTTTGTTGATGGCTTCCTTTGCTGTGCAAAACCATTTTAGTTTGATGTAGTTCCATTTATTTACTTTGAATCCCTTGCTTGGGGAGATTCTGATAAAAATTGCTACAAGCAATGTCCAAGATTTCACTGCCTATGTTTTCTTCCAGGATTTTTATGATTTGGGTCTAACATTTAAGTCTTTGGTCCATTTTGAATTTATTCATGTATGTGGTATAAGAAAGTGGTCTAATTCATTTTTCTGCATGTATTTGTCCAATTTTCTAAACACCATTTATTGAATAAACTGTTCAGCACATTGTATGTGCTTGTTTCTTCTGTCGAATATTAATTGATTATAAAGGTGTGGGATTATTTCTGGGCTCCCTGTCCTGTTGTATTGATCTATGTGTCTGTTTTTATGCTGGTGCCTGTGGGGGAGCTTTGTCCACTGAGCCTCCCCGTCTACCATGGATGAGAATAAGTCTACCAAGACATGATCTGCTTGGGGAAGAAAGGTGGCTGATCTCTCAAAGGAGAAGGACCAAGAGTCTTTTCCTCAATGGTTCTTATTGGGTTCGTTTACACAGGAATTCAGGTAAAGCTCATTACTCATTGCCTAGAAGTAAGGATCAAATAACAAGGAACTCTGAGGGCCTATTTTGAGTGAGGGTCAGATAGCTAAAGAACTGTAAAAACTTTAAGGAACAAACTTACTTGTTCCTTGGACCCTTATCATTCAATTGAGAGCATTCTAAACAAAGCAGGTCTCATAGGATTTTACATATTTTTTCTTAGGCCTGATCACCCAGGGAACCTGCCCTTTTCAGCACAGGGCTGCACCATTCTCTGTCATTGTTTCAGGCTTAGAAGGAGCAAGGGAAGTAAGGCAGCCAAGAGATTAAAAGATTTTCTCATAGATGGAATGAGGACTCAGGCTTTGTTAAAGCCAAGGGGCGAGGGTCCATCACCCCCTTTTGCTGTACCCCTCAAAGTCCTTCCTTGGGGGCCTCCCACGTGATCGTGCCTGTCTTAGGTCTTTCCCTCCTTGGGGAATCTTACCCATCATTGGCTAACCAACCAAGCATCGGGGTCTAGGCAGGGTGAAGTAAAAGGAGCAGAAGCGGCACTCCTGCCAGGGAGATAAGCTTTTGTCTCCTTGCTGGTTTACGATTCCAAGGTTGTTCCCTCAGCCTTAGCCTTGGTGGGGGTTACAGCTTCTGATACAAGGCAGGGCGGTTCCCAACATGTGCCATGCTGTTTTGATTACTACAGTTTTCTAGTAGAGTTTGATATTAGATAGCATGATTCCTCTGACTTGACTCTTCCTTCTCAGGGTTGCTGTTGCTATGCGAGGCCTTCAGTGATTCTATATAAATTTTTGAAATGTTTGTTCTGGTTCTGTGAAATATGTCATTGTAATCTTGATAGGAATTGTGTTGAACCTACAGATTGCTTTGGGTAGTATGGACACTTTAAAGATGTTGATTCTCCCTATCCATGAATACTGTCTGTGCTTCCGCTTATTTGTGTCTTCTTCAATTTCTTTCTTCACTGTTTTATAATTTTTTGAGTACAGGTCTTTTACATCCTTGGTTAGATTTATCCCTAGATATTTTATTCTTTTGAAGCAACTGTGAATGGGATTGTTTTATTGATTTCCCTTTCTGTTGGTTCTTTATTGACATGTAAAAATGAAACTGATTTCTGGATATTAATTTTGTATCCTGCTACTTTGCTGAATTCATTTATAAATTGTAATAAGTTCTTGGTGAAATCTTTGGGATGCTGTATGTACAGAATCATGCCATCTGTGGAAAGGCAGTTTTACTACTTCATTTCCAATTCGGATGCATTTTAGAAAAAGAAATGGCAGAGCATACAGAGTATATTTGCAACATGTGGCTCAGTGCACAACTGGCTGTGATGTGAAGAGATAAACTATGTGGGGAGCTGTAGAGAGCACTTCAAAACACATTGGTGTGAAGCAAAGACTCTTTCAGGAAAATTCTAATTTGCGGGCTTAATAGCAAGACTAGGAGAGTATTAAAGTGTAATTTCCATAATATATTTGAACTTTGGGAATCAGTACTAGCTTTAATTATTGTGATTTTTTTCCCTATTATGAGTCAACTGGAATTTTTATTGGATATGAGGAAAGATCAAGGAACTAACTTTCATTCTTTACAATAACAAGAACATAATCACGATGAAAAATAAGAGCCTGGTTTCTTTAACAAATAGTAGTGAGTAAATTATTTGATGACTTAAACATAAATCTGTTATGAAAAGTAATTTAAGATTCTGAGGAAGATGCAGGTATATGTAAACGTGGCTCACCTCCTTGCACAGCCATATTAAAATTACAACTAAACTATAGAACAATCATCACTCAGATCCATCAGAAATCAAGTTGAATGGAAGTACAACTATGGAACTGAAGCAACCACATCCAGCCCTGGCTGGTATGGCTCAGTAGATTGAATACTGGCCTGTGAACCAGGGGGTCACTGGTTCAATTCCTAGTTGGGGCACATGACTGGGTTGTGGGCCAGGTCCCCAGTGGGGTTGCTCAAGAAGCATATTGATGTTTCTCTCTTTCTCCCTCTTCCCCTCTCTAAAAATACAATAAATAAAATCCTACCATATCCAGCCAGATTGGTAGGAGGAGCAGAGGGGTGGAGAGACACAGAACATGCTGGTCCCACATTCACATGTGGTGGTTAAAAATGCAGAAGGGATATCTCAGGAGCAAGGGGTCCTAGCTCCACACTGGGCCCCCCAGCCCAGGGTTCCACTACCAGGAACATAAATGCCACATAACTTCTGGAAATAAAAACCAGTGGGCATTGAGTCAGTGTAAAAAACTACTGGATTCTCAGGCATATCCTTTTAATGGGCCCACACACAGACTTACTCAGACTCACTCCTTCTGAGACCCAGCACTGAGGAAGCAGCTTGAAATGCACAAATGGCTTGTGAGGAGGAACTGAAGTATCTGGCATCAAGATAAGAACCGGGAGACAGCTATCTCCCAGATAAAAAGATGGGCACAGTCCATTGTTTCTTTTCTGAGCTTTCCTATCCAACAGAGCCACAGACCTGGCAGGTGGGTGCCATATCTGAGTCTCTATCAATCAACCTGGCTCACATGGTTTGCCCCACCCTGGTGATTCTTGAGGCTCTGGCCCACCCAAGCTGATAATAGTGAATTTTCCATATGAATGGGGTTTTTTTTTAGCTCATGCTTCATATCTTCCTAGATCCTGTAAACAAGTAACAGCCAGCTTCAGTGGGTCCCCAGCCACTGTACCTCTTGTTAAGTTGCCCCAGGCCTGGCACTAGCAGCAGCCAGCCTTGGATCATAGTTTGGCTTTACTTGGAACCTCCAAGCCCAGCACAAGTAGCAGCCACCCACAGATTGCTTTGTAGTTCAGTCTTGGTGACCCCAAACAGAACACAGGTGGTGGCTGACCTTGTCCTGCACCACCCAGGAAACCCCAGACCCTGCTCACCCAGTGGACAGCTATAGACCATTTTGGAGCACCACCACCCTGCCCCTGTGCAGCTGATTCTCCACAGAGGGCAAAGGTTGGTGGTTAGTGGTCCCACCCTGTCCTTGCAGCTAACTATCCTGGGTAAATTCCTCTCATTGACCTGCCAGCAGCAATCAAGTCTCAACTATAAGAGAAGGATGTACTCAGCCCACATGGAGGGCACATGTCGAGTACCAGCTTGGGTAATAGGGGGGGCTGTGCCACTGGATTCTACAGGACACCTACTATATTAGGCCATGCTACCAAGACAGGGTATCATAGCAGCTCTACCTAATACATAGAAACAAAAATAGGGAGGCTGCCAAAATGAGGAGACAAAGAAACATAGCCCAAAGGAAAGAACAGATCAAAATTCCATAAAAAGAAAATGGAAATAGGCCATCCATCAGATGCAGAGTTCAAAACACTAATTATAAGGATGCTCAAGTAACATAGAGAGTACCTAAACAGCATTAAAAAGATCCAGTCAGAAATGAAATATACACTAATTGAAATAAAGAGCAACTTACAGAGAATCAAGAGTGGAGTGAATGAAGCCAACAATCAAATCAATGTATTGGAACACAAGGAAGCAAAAAACAACCAATCAGAACAAAAAGAAAAAAGAATCCAAAAAATTATGGTAGTGTAAGGAGCCTCTGGGACAACTTCAAATGTACCAAAATTGGCATCATAGGGGTGACAGAAGGAGAAGAGAAAGAGCAAGAAATTGGAAATGTATTTGAAAAAATAATGAAAGGAACCTCCCTAATTTGGAAAAGGAAATAGACATGCAAGGCCAGGAAGCACAGAGTCCCTAACAAGATAGACGCATACAAGCCTACTCTAAGACACAATTAAAATGCCAAAGGTTAAAGATAAAGGAAGAATCTTAAAAGCAGCAAGAGAAAAGAAGTTAGTTACCTACAGGGGAGTTCCCACAATTCTGTCACCTGATTTCTTAAAAGAAACTTTGCAGGCTAGAAGGTATTGGGAATAAATTTCAAAGTCATGAAAAGCAGGGACCTACAGCCAAGATTGTTCTACCCAGCAAAGCTATCATTTAAAGTCAAAGGGCAGATAAAGAACTTCCCAGACAAGAAAAAACAAAAAGAGTTCATCATCACCAAATCATTATTATATGAAATGTTAAAGGGAATTATTTAAGAAGAACATCAAAGCTATGAACAATAAAATGGCAATAAATATGTATCTATCAGCAATTGAATCTATAAAGCAAACAAGAAGAACAGAGACAGAATCATGGATACGGAGAACAGTTTTGATGGTTGCTGGATAGGTAGAGGTTGTCAAGGAATGTGTGAAGAGGTGAGGGGATTAAGAAGCATAAACTGGTAGTTACAGAATCTCTATGAGGATGTAAAGAACAGTATAGGAAATTGTGAAGCCAAAGAACTTATCCACATGACCCATGGACATGAACAACAATGTGGGGATTGCCTGAGGGAACAGGTGGTTCTGGGTGGAGGCGGGCAAAGGGGGAACAATGGGACAACTGTAATAGCATAATCAGTAAGATATAATGAAATTAAAAATACATATAAATAAATAGCTCTTCATGAGGGTGATGCTTTCTCCAAGCTCCTGGCTCAAATGAGCCTTTCTCCCTATGTGGCTGATAATTGTGACAGCTGCATCCCTCTATTTATCAAGCACAATAGCAGACACACAGTTTATTTCTCAGTGAATGTCCCAGTTGTGGCAGGATGTTGTGTTCTCCAGCTTCAGAATGAAGAGAACTCCCTTTTGCGGGGTAGAGGTGGGAGGGTGGTGGAAACAGTTGGGGCTTCACCTGCTGCTGGAGGCACAGATGGCGCATCACCTGTAGAGCAAATACAATTTCTGAGCTCTGGATTCTCAGACCCTGACATGCCTTCCCTGCCAGCTAGCCACCATTCCACAGTCAAGTTTTTCATTTAAAAAATCTCTTGTTATAAGATATAAAGAAAAAGGAGGTACTTTAAGTCTTAGCAGTCATTGACCCTTTAATCTAAATTAGCATCAGTTATTTCACCACAGGCAGATTTGGATGATGCAAGGGGAGGGAAGAGGGTGATAGAGTATCCAGATCCACAGAGGAAAGGCACATGGAAAGGGAACCAGTCCTCATTTTGACCAGCCTCTGGCTCAACCTTACACCTCTCCAGAGGTCTATAAAGTTGGCTGAAGGCCACAGAGCCACACAAGATATACAATGTACTTACTGCATGCAATCGGTCAACAAACACATGCCCAGTATCTTCCAGATGCTAGGCTCTGAGTTGCTTCTCAGGACAGAGCCTTGAGTAACACAAAGAAGTCCCTAGACCCCACTGGTCCTCAACCTGCACACAGGTATATGCTGACACTTGCCATGTGGGCAGAGCCAGTGGAGTAAGTGATGTTTGAGCTAAATCCTGGGGAGAAGACAGGAGGAGAGGAAAAGAAACAGCATGATGAATGATTAGGGCACTTAGGACTCTGTGTGGCACAGTTTAGTTGACACTCCCCCACTGTACCCTGAGGGAGTGCTTACTCTGTCCCTGTGAGCCAGGCAGGGGCTGGTGAGGAAGCAGCTCCCAGAACCATATGCACCTCTCTCTGAGATTGTGGGGGTGCAACAATTCTTCCAGACTCTGTACACCAAAAGGCAGGGCTGAGGCTAAGCTACAACATGGGCCACACTCACCTGAGAGATGCCTGAATCCAGAAAGATGATGCCGCTTCCTGCAGTGAGCTGGGGCACCTCCTGCAGAGCACTCAGTGAGTTGCTTGGGGCCTGCACCTGGAAGGCAGACACTAAGCCAGAGCCAGGGCTGCCACAAGAAGGACCTCTGACACCATGCCAACAGCTTAGGAACCCAGGTTCTGAATGGAGGTGGGAGGTGACTTCCAGGATTGTGAGGAAAGCTGAGTCTCCAGGCTGGTGGGAAGGGAGGCCTATCGTTTTCTAAAAAACCCATTAATTCCTTCAAATAACTCACTGAGCATCTATCAGCATGAAAGCACAACTGAGTGGAAACTTGGAAAATCAGATACATCACAAAAGCTCATTAAGAGTTAAATTTCCATTAAAAAATAAAGAAAGAAAAGAAAAGTCATCGAGGCATTAAAAGAAAAAAAGAAAAAAACAACAACCACTTCCTGAACCCTAAATGTTCATCTAACTAATATCATACAACTGTCAAATTACGGTTACATACAAGACCATTGTACTATTCATAGTTAAACTGTCCTAATTATAATCTTGAGCACATTTCTCATGTCTTTTCCTAAAGTAAAACAGAAAAATGAGTGGCTTGCAAGAGGAAGATAAATAATTTTTCCAACAATCTAGACATGAACTTTATTGAACATCTATTGGACAATACGAAAGAAGAAAGCAAACTTTTCTGAAATATAGTTGCTGCCATGGAATTGCCAAATGGGTCTTGCATACCTGGATCCTGACACCTCCAACCTAATGAAAGCAGGTCTGCACTGTGGCAGGGTAGGGACTGTATGTATGTTTCATAGGAGGAGAGATCCTAAATAATAAGCTGAGTGAAGTGAGTCTAATTGCATGAAAATTTGAGATTATGGCTTTTCAAAGAGCTAGTGGAAGAAGAGTGAAAGGTAGTAAAATGAATGATAAATAATTGTCCATCAGAAAAGAGACCTTAGCTGAGAATTAGACATTCAGCACTTAACCAATCAAGAGTGTTCTCCATATTCTTTGCCTTATTAAAAAACAGTGGCAGACAGGAGTTTGAAGGGAACTCAACATTAACTTTAGTACAGAATACATCATAAGCCTATTTATTTAAGTGTCTGGAGACTATTTGTGGATATAGTGTATGAGGGGAGTGCTCCGTAAACATCTCTTTTTTTTTGTTTCAGTGAAGATCAGGAGTGAGGCTGCAAAGTCAAAATGGAAACTGTGTATCATCATTGTGTAAAGGCTCAGTATTTGAAAAACAGGCAAACATATCCAGCTGTGAAGAATGACAGGGATTAAAAGAGTAACACCAACATAAATAAAGTATGAATAAAAAAGACTCAAAGAAATTCAAGTCTATGGAATTTGATAACACCAAAAGCCTGTTGAATTTGATATAATCAATGATTTAAAAATATATTTACACAGGACAAGCAGAGAGCTGGAATATGCATTATAGTGCAAAGCTGTGTGCGGATCCCAATTACCAAGAAAGAAAAATTATAATTCCTCCCCCTCCCCCATACAGAGAGTTACAATGGATTCTAAGATCAAGGTATTCAGAGGGAAAGATGTTTGAACTTCTTAAATGACATATAGGAATACAGAGAAAGATTAAAATAAACCAACCTAAGACAGAAAAGATCCTTGTAAAATTCAACAAAAAGCATGCTATTTTTTCCTTTGGAAATCTAATACACAATTCAACATTTCTTAGAATTCACAAATCTAAAACAACTCCCATTCACAATTTGTTCAAAAAGAATAAAATACCTAGCAATAAATCTAACCAAGGATGTAAAAAACCTGTACTTGAAAAATTATAAGACACTGAAGAAAGAAACTGAAGAAGATACAAATAAGTGGAAGCATATACCAAATTCATGGATAAGAAGAATTAACATAATTAAAATGGCCATACTACCCAAAACAAGTATAGATTCAACACAATTCCTCCCAAGATACCAATAATGTATTTCACAGAGGGAGAACAAATATTTCAAAAGTTTGTATTGAACCACACAAAGCCCCACATAGCAGAAGCAATTCTGAGGAAGAAGAACAGAATTGGAGGATTCATGCTACCTAATATCAAACTATAATGTAAGTCCGTAATAATCAAAACAGCATAGTGCTGGCATAAAAACAGACACTCAGATCAATGAAACAGAATAGAGAGCCCAGAAATAAACCCACACTTTTATAGTCCATTAATATTTGATAGAAGAAGCAAGCACATACAATGGGTAAAAGCAGTTTACTCAATAAATGATGTCGGGAAAATTGGACCGATATGTGCAGACCACTTTGTTATACCACACACAAGAATAAATTCAAATGGATCAAAGATTTAAATGTTAGACCCAAAACCATAAAAATCCTAGAGGAAAACAGAGGCAGCAAAATCTCGTACATTGCTTGTAGCAGTTTTTATTGGATATATCTTCCCAGGGGAAACAAACAAAAAAAATAAACAAATGAGACTATATCAAGCTAAAATGTCTTTGTACCACAAAGGAAACCATCAACAAAATAAAAAGACAACCCACAGAATGGGGGAACATATTCATCAATAAGTCTGATAAAGGTTAATGCACAAAATCTATAAAGAATTTACAAGACTGAACACCAAAAAAACAAACAAGCCAGTTAAAAAATAGGCAAAGAACCTGAATAGACACTTCTCCAAAGAGGACATACGAATGGTGAATAAACATGAAAATATGTTCAATGCCACTAATCATCAGAAAAATAGAAATTGAAACCACATTGAGATATTGCCTCACACCTGTCAGAATGGCTTTTATCAATAAATCAACAAACAGCAAGTGCTTCATTAGCACTTGAGGATGTGGAGAAAGGGCAACTCTTTTGTACTGTTGGAGGGAATGCAGACTAGTGGACCAATGTGGAAAGCAGTATGGAGAAACCTCAAAAAATTAAAACTGAATCTGCCTTTTGATCCAATGAATCCAATTCTGAGAATTTATCTGAAGAAACCTGAAACACTAGTTTGAAAGAATATAAATGCCCCTATGTTCATTGCAGCGTTATTTCCAATCGCCAAGATATGGAAGCAGCCCATGTGTCCATCAGTAGATGAATGGATAAAACAACTATGGGACATTTATACAATGGAATACTACTCAGCCATAAAAACAGAAGAAAATTTTAACCTTTGTGACAGTATGGATGGACTTGGAGAACATTATGCTAAGTGAAATAAGTCAGTCAGAGAAAGACAAATACCATATGATTTCACTCATATGTGGAATCTAATGAACAAATTCAACTAACAAGCACAAATAGAGAAAGACTCTTAGATAGAGAGCAGGGTGACAGCTAAGGGGGTGGGGTGGCTAGGGGGTGGAGGGTTAAGCAAAAAGGTGAAAGGACTCATGGATATAGTCAGCGGTGTGGTGATTGTGGTGGATGGTGGGGCGGAGGTGGAAGAGGTTGTAATGGGGATAAATGATAAAAGGAAAAAGTACAATAAAAATAAATTTAAAAAAGAAAAATCCAGTTACAAATTGTGAAGCTAAATTGATTTCTATAGTGCCAATGGGGAAAGGGAACTTATAGTGAGCATCTAGGGTAAATATATTTACAGAGCATTTTAAGAACATGTATATTATGAGCTAGATTAATTGAATTTGATTCAGATGATTAATAACCAGCAATATTGTGGATCTGTGTAACACCAAATATTAGTTAAGTGAATATTCACATTTTAACCAGTTAAGTGGACAAACTGCAGTATGACTACTTGGCATTCTTTTAAAATCTTCATAGGGAAAAGAATGCTGCACCGTGTAGTGTTTTACAAATATGCCTGGTGACACTTCGATGGGTCAGGATATCAATTTAGTATGTAATGATCAGCATCAAAACTTGGATTAAAACAGAAGAGAAAATATGAAAGCAGCACAGATACAAATGGTTTTATAAAACCTTTATTTTCTATAATACATCCATATGTGTATATTGGACTAGATTTCAATGTGCAATGTAGTACTTACTGTGGGCTGAAGTCAAAACACTTGAAAGGCACTCTTCAGGGAAATGATTATATACTATGAATTTGAAAAAATAATTTCCTATTTTCTGGAAAATTGTGAAAGTTTTGCACCAACTCATAGGTAATTTTATATTAGAGGGTAGGATCGGTAAAATGTAGTCAACCTAAGCAATTTGAGACTCTTTTTTTTTTTTTTTGCTTATCTTTTCTTACCTCCATTAATGACTTTTACTGCTAATATACTCCAATTGGATTATAGATTGATTGAAAATAAGAAATATTTTTCCAGATGTGATTTCATTGTCCATTCATGCTATAAAAATGTCTTGGTCCACCTCTGAGCAACAATCTAGCTAAGTAAACATTTAAACAAGTATACTTAACCAGTGCCAAGTGGATACAGACTCATACACTTTTAGAAGATGGATGGATATTAAAACTTATTTATAAATAGTAATGGTAAATACTAACTATTGAGCAACTACTATTTGCAAAAACATTTAGTATATTTAACTTTCAGAGGAATCCTATAGGTTTAATATTGTAATGCCTATTTTTGCAGATGAAGGAACTGAGGCTTAAAAAGTGTTCACAGTCCCAGAGCCAGTAAGTGATTTGAGCTAAAACCAGACTCTCCCACTGCCCTGTACCATGAGTAGCTTGGAGTCTTGCCAAAATTACAACTTGGAAAAATTGAGACTAATACTCTGATTCTGAGTGTGGTGCTATTTCTACCCTTTCTTTTGTCTCCCAACTTAATGTTCATTTGTTTAGTATAAGTCTTCTATATACACTTTTATATCACAATTCTATAACAACATGAAGGGAAGGAACTGCTTTTTACAGGGAAAGTAATGAATTGTCTGTGTTTACCGGATTTCCCTCTTCAAGCATGTTTAGGTGTGACAAAGTACTCCTCATTTCATCCTTTTCATTTCCCAAACCTAGAGCCTGGGTCATTCTTTGCTCATGCTGTCCCCTTGATTTATCTCTGATCTCATTCTTACCACTCTGTGATTCCTACAGGATAAGGGCACGTGTCAGCATTACTGGTTCTTTGTCATGTGTTCCTGCCCTGAATCAAATGTAGAAACATTCTTAATAGATTTGCTTATTGATTGTGGTAGTGAAAGTGGTGCTAGTGGATAGGATTGCCAAGGCACAGACACAGTCCCAGTACTAATGGATTTGGCAGCTTCTGGAGGCATCAGCGTTGGGAAGTGACTGTAAGATTTGCATCCTGACTTTGCCACTTACTGTGTGGATGGCTTTGGTCCAGTTATCTAACTAGTCTTGAGTTTTCACTTTTTTAGTGTTCTTTTTTTAAGTTTTATGTAATTATGTCCTAGATACATACAAAGAGATTGTAAGTTATGGAAAGTAAAAATATGTCATCTGTATCAAGTGTGTCAACTGTAGTACTGACTAGTTGGCATTCTAACCAAGTGTTGCTGAGCATTTACCAACAAAGCAAATATTAAGAAAATCATTAAAAATAGGGTAAAATTAAAGCAGGAGGCAAATAAGATATTATTCTAGACAAACCCACAGGTATCCAGAATTAAATTTCCTTTATATAATGACCTTAAATAAAAATACCTATCCCTGTGTTCTTAGGATTATTGAATCAATCCTTGCAAAATGCTTAAAAGTGGACCTAGCACATAGTAAGCACTCAATACATTTTAGCTGTGATTACTGTTATTATTACTGGTGCCATGATTAAAGAGAGCAGGGCTGGAAGAATAGTTAGTATTTGGAAAGTTTAGTAGACAGAATTTAGATTAAACTCACAATGCACAATTTAAAGGATAATTTTGTTTCACAACTTGTCTATGCCATACATACCTTGTTCTGAGGATCAAGAAGGATAATTGCTGTGAAATCCTTTTAGAAACTGTGCCATGTAATATAAATGTCATTGTGATTCTTATAGTGGGCATTGTACATCACTAACAAATACCATATTCAGTTAAGGGTTTAATTTTTTGTTAACAAGGTCTAGCTCTTTGATTTTATTTGTATCTAGAGTAATGACTCAAAGTAGCAAGAATGTACTTTGGAGATAATTTAATTTAGTTTTGTATTTTAAGTATATTTTATAGATATTTTAAACTCTAATAATTTCAACTGAACAGACTTGAAAAAAAGGTCATATTTTAAAGGCAGTGTGAGCCAATCTTTTGATTATGTTAAGACCTAAGCACTTAGGCATTCTTAAGTTCCTCCAAGTAATAGAGAAATGCCCAAACTATCTCTTATTCACAGTTATCAAAAGCAAAATGGAATATTCTCAATATGTAATAATATCATGTAACAACAGGAACAAATTTGAAGCAGCATTTTTTCTGACTATTTTAACTGTAGCTGTAATGTTTTGAAAATTGTTTCTCAATATTATATCTGTGAACCTTAATTTTTCTTTCTAAGCAAAAAAAAGTAATGATTTAAGTTTCTCCAATTTATGCTCAAATGACAATTATATTGCTGTTTTTTATTAACATGTTAATTCCTTGTATTTCTTCAGATTTTCTGAAGAAGCTTTGAAAACAAACCCCAACATTGCTTGTTATTAATATTTTTATTTCAGGTTTAAAAACATCAGCTTATAAAATAATAGTATCAGTTTGTTATTACTACAACTACAACTATGACCTAAACCACTGGATTGAACAAATGAATATTCTTGGCTCTACGTATTATCAATATCCCTTTTATGGTGGATATCCAGAGTTGATGTTGACAAGAGTACTTATATAAGCATCATGAGAAGTGTAGGTGAAGAAATGCTAGTGAGCACTGCTGGACAGTCTCTCACATGAATCTTCAAAGTGAACAGCTCTGCTCTTCCAGACCCTTTGGTCTCCTGGAAAGGGCTCTACAGTAAGATGAACTAGAATGCAGAAGTGGGCCAGGATCTGCCCAGGACCTGCCAGAACTAGGTCACTTTACTGAAGGCCCCTCCATTGACTGTGGGATGGGCTCTAGAGGGAGCTCTAGCCCTATCATCTTGTGCTTTTCAGAACTGCCTTATACAGGGGTCAGGTCCAGAGTCACTTTAGAGCTGACACTGCTTGTAAGATAACATTTTAGAGGATGGAGGGTAGAAAATAAAATATGAAAGTTGAAGAAGAGTGAGGAAAGGGTTCATCCAGAATCTGTGCAGTAAGAGAAAAGCTCCTTTTACCTGGAAGGAAAAAGCCAACTCCACCTAGACTTTCCTGCAGTGCTTTGCCTTGATATACATTTTTTAAAATGATTTTTTTTTACTTATTTTTAGAGAGAGGGGAAAGGAGAGAGAAAGAGAGACACAGAGAAATATAGGTGTTATAGAAACACTGACTGGTTGCCTCTTGTCCATGCCCCAACTAGGGATCAAACCTGTAATCCAAGCATGTGACCTAACTGGGAATCAAACCAAGACCTTTTGCTTCATGGAATGATACCCAATCAACTGAACCACACCAGTCATGGCCTTATACAAACTCTTTTAAATTAGTTTATATAATTTATTTGACCTTCTAAGAAGCTTTTGTAACTCTCAAGTGGCTACATTTTTAGAGGGCTCACTGGCATGGTCTTTCATTGGAATATTTTGACAGTTGCTTCTTAGTCTGGCAATGGACACTTTAGAATAACTTGAACATAACTGGAGAATTAGCAGGTCAGTGGAGAATGCAAAAGAAGTTGAGGTATTCAGAACTACAGGATTCTAAACAACCATTTGATCTTGGTATTCAGAAACTATGCATGTGGTTAGTTGCCTGAGCATTTTGCAAATGAAAAAAGTAGAGCTGGAAATTCCATTTTTTGGGAAACCTGAGGAACTCTTCAGAATTTAAAAATAATATTTACAATAACTCAAAACATGGACCCCAGCCATAAGCAAACAATGCTTCACAAAAAGTTCATTACTAGCTCCTACCTACTGTATTCCAGTGTCTAGTTCTTTAAAAACAACAACAAAAAGAAGGAATGAGTGCCTGCTTTCTCCTTCACTATTGCAATTGGACACAATTGGACACTGCCACATAGTTTTCATTACTAGAAGCCACTTAAAAAACACACAAATTCCATTCTTTTGCTTTCTTTTTATAAAAATGGGACCTGAGCTCAATCTGGTTTTTATTTTATCTCCTTGGGAACCTAAAGTGCATAAAGTTTGTTAGAGGAAAATTTTCAAGAAAGCACAGTTTACTGTTCAACATGAAGCCACTTTTTCCATCTCACACTCAAGAACAATATTTTTAATTATCATCAGAATTTCCCCTCGTTAGCCCCAATGCCCCACTCTGGCCCCAGCACATGCTGAAGTGTCTGTGCCTGAACAGGCTAAGCAGAAACTCTGAGACTGTCCTGATCCTGTAGTTCAATATGGCACTTTGGCATTGCTGTGGGACCTCTTAGAATTTGGGAGCTGACTTAATGAGCATGGAACACAGGGAAAAAGTTCTGCAATCAATATGAGTTCATTTGACCAGGGTTTTTCCCTTTCTTTGTGTACTATTAGAGAATTAATTTAAACCAATCTAATCACTGACAGGTGGTCCCTGAACACTCAAGTTTTCATTGTGATAAATTTATTCAGTTAATGAAATGAGCCTCACAGATAATTCTTCCTATCCAAGTTTCATGATGACATGAGAATTTATCCCCAAATGTGTCAAAGTATTATCTGTTTAGTATAGAAATATGACTTATATCAAGGCAAGCTTGAACTTTTACAATGAAAGAGGTCATTTAAATTTCTATGTATTTATAATATATTTAGCCTAACCATCTCTCTGGTTTTATTCAATATTCGCAAAATGAATAATTGTTTCAGTTCATCTACAAACATATTATGAATAACATCTTTTTTATTTTATGAATAGCATATTTTGCATTTGCATATATATGCCTGTGTGTTTTTGTGTATGGTTTAAAGAATAATAATAAAATGACTATTTGTGTGTGTGCCAACCACTTTCCTGATTATATCCACCCAGAGGTAACCACTTTTCTGAGTTTGTGTTATCAATCTATACTCCCTATAATACTAATGTACATATACATGTAATACGTACATATAATGTAATGTACACTAGTGTACATATTCCTGAGTAACAAATTCTTTATTTTTTATCTTTCTGTTTTTAAAGGAAATGTTTTAATATTTCACTATTTAGTATTACATGTGGAGTAGATTTTTTTTTTCAAGTACTATTCATTAGGTCAAGGAAGTTCTCCTTATATTCCTATATCGATAAGAAATTTTCAGATTGTGAATATATGTTGAATTTTATGCAATGCATTTTCTGCATCTGGTGAGATGATCAGATGACTTGTTTGAATTAGTAGGTATTGATAAGATGAACTATAGTACTAGATTTTCTAATGTTGAAATAATATACATTTTAAAAACACCACTTTGATATGTACTGTGAGTCTCAGTCTCTACTATTTTATTTACTATTTTAAAAAGTATTCTCATGAATAAAGTTGTTGTTTTTTTCCCATTGTCATACTGTCTGTATCTAGTTTAGGTATCAGGATTGTGTAAGATTCCTAAAAATAATTGAGAAGTCTCTCTTTTTCAGTTTGTGAAAGACTTTGTGTGCTATCGGAATAATCTGTTCCACGAATGTTTAGCAGAATTATCGTATAAAACTGTTTGGGTTTCCTATTTCTTTGTAGGAAGATTTTAAACTACTGATGTCATTTGTTTAATGATTATAGAATCATTCAAATTTTTGTATCATCTTTAGTCAGTTTGTAAAGATATACCTTTCTAAGAATTTGTCCATTTCATCTACATTTTCCTATTTATTAGCATATGACTATCCATACTCTTACAATCATATATTAGTCATTCACTGATGTCAATTTTGCCAAAAGTTTGTTAGATTTATTATTTCTCCAGAAGAGCCAACTTCATTGTTCTCCTCTATTATCTTCTGCTATATAGCATCAATTTTTGCTTTTATTTTTTATTTGCTTTGCTTTAATTTTCTTGTTTTTTTTTCTAACTTATTAATTTGGTTACCAAACTCACTAATTTTTAACTGCTACAAACTTATGAAAAACTTTTTATTTAGAGTGAGACTTTTAAAGACATGATCATTAAAAGTTTTGATCAAGAATTGATTGTAATTATCTCAAGCATAACTTAAAAGAAACAAAATAGATGTTCATGAAAGAAGGCTCATTACTTGTTAGAATATTTACAAATTCTGGTTGCATAGTTTATACAAATTCAGTATATTTCATATTCTAGTTTTCTTATATGAAATGCATACAATAAATATTTTTGCAAAGTTTACATATAGATGTTCCCAAATACCCTCCCATTTATTCTAGCCATTGCAATTGTAATAATATAATTTTTTTAAATGAGTATCATATGAAAAAGATGAACTCTAAACCACTAACAAGCAGTTGGTGCTACCAAGGTCAGTGTCAGCTTTACTGCTCAACTGCTTCTTTCGATTCTTGCTTTGTCTTTTTTCTTACTTCTAAGAATTTCTCTTGCTATCAGCTCAGTTAGCTATGCATGGTAAAAAAATTCTGGATTTTTACGCAGCATTTTGAAGTGTTCTATTGAGAGGGTCTTTTGCGTCATCTGATCTGCCTTACTGCCTAAAATGTAAATCTCACAGGTAATATTCAGTTGACTTTGCTTAATTCTATGGCCACATAAACTCCAAACTTCAAAGTGCTGAATCACCAATTTATGTCATTGCTAAAAGAGGGACAAGATCAGAGAAATGTGGATTGACGTATGCAAAGTAATTACAATTTCTGAACCTACCTCTCAAAATTCACGTATCTCCCATGGCGAGTTAGCATCATTTTTCTAAGATGAACTGTATATTAAAAGCAAAGGAAAGAATGTCTCCACTTCCAATGGCAAATGTATATAATGCAGTAGATTTCTCTAGTTTTAACATAAAAATACCAAACGAAATCACAGAAATATTGTTAGTAGGCTCTTAGTCCTTCTTTTATTCTGTTGTTCATTAATTTATCTTTCCTTATTAGTGTCCCTGTTAATGTATATTAGAGAAGATAGGAAGACTAAAACACTTTCTTATATTTAGAATCCTTTTGTGATTGGTGTTCTTCTTAGGTTTAGAAAGAATTTTGTATTACTTAAAAAAGAGTGTGAAGGCAGTTTTACTATACGAGATAAGTGCGCAAGCTCTGAAACATCTAAATTTGGGTGGTGGTTGCATCATTTCTAAGGTCATTGAATGACCTTGGGATCGTTATTTAGCCTATCTGTATCTTACTTAGTTTCCTCCTCTGTAAAATAAGGATAAAAGTAGTATCCATCTCATGTCTGATACACAGAAAACACTCATAAAAGTTAGGTAGTGACATCAATATCTTCATCATTGGCATCACCATCATCATCACTGTAGGAAGGCCATCCCAGAAGGAAGAAAAAAAAGTAAAGGATCTAGTAGGTTGTTGTCCTATATAAACCCCACATGACCTCATTATTTTATTTATCTTTTAATCTAGAAAAGAACTCATGTGCATATTGGGGCTGTAAACTCATTGCTACTCCATATTTTGTTGGGCGAAGCTCTTTCCATTCTAGGTTTGGGTGTGGATTGATAATCGAGAGGAGAACAGAGGAAGTTGTTGAACTTCCTGGAATGAGTGCCCCTTGAGCTCTCTTTTTGGATTGGAGATTGGGACCTGTAGAATGATATCATTAGGGCTCACACAGGAAGTGTAGTCACTAGCAATTGCAGCTCCTGGTAACCTTCTTACTAGAAGCTTCTTGAGGACAAGGATCTTGGCTATTTTAGTCACCACTGTACATGTAGTACTGAGGGTTCTTGCTGTATGTTTTCCTTATCTTCTAGTGCACTGAGACAATACCACAACTCAAAGCTCTATTTTAGGAACTGGTATAAATACAATTTTTCTGCTCTTTTTAGAGAAAAGGTCAACATAGTGATTTTCTCACAGAGTCAGCTGAGTATCTTATCATTTCTGCATGATTTAGGTTACACTTAAGAAAGCAGGTCTTGTTTTTATGTTTTGTAATTTTTTACCTTAACACAAAGAATAAAAATGTTATAGAGCCAAATTAACACTAACAAATTTGAGTATAAACCTTCTTTTCAAACAGATTATTTTTCAAAAGAAGATCTTTTAGTTTTCAGCCTTTAAAGTAGCAACCATAAAATCTAAGAGTAGAGCAAGGTGAGAAGATCTAGAGGACAAAGGAAAAGACAAAAACACAGAGCAGTATAATTCAAGAAGCTCAACAGATGAGACTGGCATGTGACAGAGCAGCAGTAATCTTGTGCAATTTCCACTACCCCTGCTCCATTTATGGACATTTATATAATGGTTGAAAGAGGAGAACTGATCAGGTAATGTCTAATCAGAGAACTGAAAACCCTTTTTATCCACCCCTCTACCCCCAGCCCTTCTATTTCTTTGCAAATTTGGCTTGACATTCAAATTCTCTGGGAAGGAGAAAAAGAATAGAGTTTATAAATGAAAAAACCTATATAGGTAGGGAAAGAACATTTTACCTGTATTTGGAGGCTAACAAAAAGACAGTACAAAAAATTAATGTAAGCCTCTTTCAAAGTACAGTAACATTAGTTTGCTGCTTTTGAGGGCAATAATAAGGTGGTATCACAAGACATATTTCATAATCATTTTTTCTGATAAAATAATTGTTTTACCTTTTTCACTGTTGTGAGTTTTCTTAAAATAAAAATAAACCCTCAGATATAGAAAATATGTAGAATATCAGGTGTGGTTGTAAAGTAGATATTGAAAGCTGGAGAAAAGTGTTGGGAAATGAATTATTCTCTATGGTAAAATCCAAGACATACCGGTAAAACTTTCATGATATTTCTCAGTTACATTGTTCACAAGGCTTCTTAAGATGTTCCTTGTCTTTGATTTTGAAATAACTTTGTGATGTATGGATGCTATGGTAACTGCTATTTTATTAATGAGTAACATTTATAGTCAACTAAAATTGTCAACTTGTTGGCATGCTATATTAGATCTCCTTTATATTTACTCTATTTTCTGACTTATCACATATTTGATATAATCTTATATTTGGAAATGCCTATACTTCCTTATGTTTATTTACATATTAAATTAGTATTGTTATGTCTGATGATAGTCATTCAGTGTTACTGCAAAGCCAGCTTCTTTTGCCCTCAATAGTACCATTTACTGAGAGTTCATTATGTTCCAGGTACTCTTCCAGTGCACTACATGTACCTCATGTAATACTCATAAAAATCTATGGGGCACTATTTATTTTTATTGTTGCTGCTGTTACCATTTAACTGATGAGTAAATAGAAACACAGATTGATTAAGGAATGTTTCCAGGATCATACAGCTAGAACTATACTGTCCAATACAATAACCTCTAGTCACATGTGATGACTTAAATTTAAATTTAAGTTAAATAATGTTAAAAATGTAGTTGCTCAGTTACACTAGCCACACTTCAAGTGCTCAAGAGGTTCACAGGGTTGGTGGCAATAGTATTGGGCAGTGCAGAACAGAATATCCCTATCGCTGTGAAAAGTTCTATTGGACAATGCTGTTGAGGGAACACTAAAGCCAGGTTTAAACCGAGGTGGTGTGGTTCCTGGGTCCATATTCGTAACTACTACACTGAACTGTCTTATTTTTCCCCTATTAACTATAAAGGGACTGGTATCGAGAGTCTATGAGTTGATGTTAACCTAAAGGGTAAAGTGAGACTAGAGACTACAGCCTGGATGGGAGGTTCATTCATTCATTTATTCCACAAATCTTTATTGAGCACCTGCAGAGTGAGAGGTACTGTTCTAGATACTGTTGATACAGCACTGAACCACATGGATTCTCTCACCTCACAGAACTTAGATTATGCTGGGGCAGGAAAACACAAACAAATCAGGTGGTGATAAGTGTTGTGGAGAAAGCACAGCAGGAGAAGTATGATGACTGGGAGTGCTGATAAAAAGTGTCTCTGGTAAGACATCATTTAAAAAGGGACTTACTAGACGGAGGTCACATAGAGAAGTGAGTGGAGAAGCCAGGCAGTGGGAACAGCAGTGCAGAGGCCCTGTGAGTTCAGTTCACATGTTCAGGCATCTACAGAAATTCCTTCCCTTTCCAACCATCATATCTCATCCATTTAGCCTTTCTTAACTGGTGTAATGTCCCCTTTCTTTCCCAGTCTGCATTTGAGTCATTAGAAATGATTGCATGTTCTGTTACAAATATTAATAATTTTGTAGTTTTCAGACTTTAGAACATAAATCTTAACACCCTTTCAGGATTATCTTAATAAGATTATAAGATCATATTTATTTGAAAAGTTTTTCTTCTTTTCATGGCCTCCTTCCTCCAGTAAACAGAGAGTAATTGACCAGATCAGAAGTTAGTATGTGTGAAGCCAGGCTGATAAAATTATTCTTAGGAGAAAATTAAGATGAAAACAAACTAAATCATGGTCTAAAATTTTATTTCTAGATTCAAAAAAAGTCTTATGAATTTAATGCTTAGTTCTTAATAGTTTGACAAAGCACAGAAAATTAATTCCAGTTATTAGAAAGCTCTTCTTTTTTAAAAAAA
>PVIA01009868.1:0-57446 GCA_004024845.1 Tonatia bakeri | reverse complement strand
GTCCACCCTGGACAGGGCGTGTGGGCGTCTGTGGGTGGGCGAGGAAGGAGGGTTGTGCCAGGAAGCAGCTGGGCCTGGTCTCCCATCACTTCCTGGGGCGTCCCTCCTGGCCCCGGGGACACCAGGAGACTCTGGGACAGGGTGGGGACAGCACTTCCCTCCTTCAGACCAGAGGAGGGAGGCCCTGGCACGCAGTGCCACCTGTCCCCCCGCCACTGGCCACCGAGTCACCACAGCCAGCACCACGGGCCCGTCACAGCGCCAGCCTGTGGGAACGACCCACCGCCACCCCCGGGGTCCGCCCCTCCCGGCGCCTGCACACCCTCACGTCTCTCCTCCCCGGGTGCCCCGTGTCCGACGGGAGCCCCCATGCCCTCCCCACCGCACCTGGTCTCTCCCGGCCAGAGTCGGCGTCTACTTGTTCACCTCCCGGCCCCCCAGCCACACAGCCACACAGAACGTGGACCTGGCAGCCCGGCCACGGCGAGTGCCAGTCCCATGCCCACGTGTCCGCAGTCAGTGAGTGGGGGAAGGAATGAGGACCGCCTGCAGGGAACTCGGGACTTCGGAAATGGCGGCAGCAGTCTGTCGGGAAGGTGGGGGGAGGCGTCAGAGGCGGGGCCCGGGTGAGCGCCAGGCCGGGTGCGGGGGGGGGTCTCACCCCCGGGAGGAGCTCAGCGGCCACCAAGTGTGTTGCGTCCCCAGGTGCACCTGTTCCCTAGAAATCTCCTCCCTTTGCCACATTCTCTTTTCCTTTTTCGGACATCGTCTGTGGGGTCTGCGGCTGGTGAAGCCCCCCCGTGACCGGGTCTGTCTGCGATCAGGCCGCTGGGCACCGCACCCCTGCGCCCCCTGGCCTGTGGGACTCGTGTTTCAGGGGATGTTACAGGAGGGGCTTGTGGAGCTGGGTAGAGGGTATGTCCCTGCACAGGGTCCTGGGGTTTTTCTCTGCCACGAGCCCCAGGACAGCACGAGGCACGGACACAGGAGGGCCCACTCGAGGAGCTGCAGTGACCGTTCGTGGCCAAATGGGGGGCGTCTGTTTTCAGTCCCCTCTGCTCACACTGCCGTTCTCGGAGGGAGTGAGCCCGTCAGACCAGTGAGCCGGTGAGGGGGTGCACGCACATGGGGGGCGACCGAGTGCGCACTGCCCGCTGCCCGCACGCCCCAGGGTGTCTGCACCCCGCCCCGCCCGCCCTGGAGCTCCGTGAGGAAGACTTCTCCCTCCATGGCCCTCGCCTATGGCCTCAGCTCACCCCCCGTGATTTAGGGGCCCTCGAAGCTGTAATGAGTGGGAAGTTTGAGAATCCAAAGCAGAAAAGTACGTTTAATTAGTTAAAAGTCAGGCTCATTCTCTCCTGGTGACTTATGGCATCAGCTGCCCAGCCTCGCCGCCTACCTGCCGGCAGAGAGGGGCTAATGGGCGACTCGGCCAAACCGATTCCATTAGCAGCTCTGTCTTCCCCGCCGTTAATGATGGGGAGTGTGGAATGCGGCCGACGCACCCCTGAAGGACGGGGCCGGCCGCGGGAGACCCGGGCCCGAAGGGGCGGGCCGGAGACAGGCTCACGGGCCGGGCTGCCCGCAGCGCACGGCACAGAGTCTGGGCAGGTGTCGGCGTCCTAGGTGCACACACAGCTGGTCTGGCTGCTCCTGGAAGGGGAGGGACATTCGGGAAGCTTGGCGGCTGCCTTGGAGCTGGTGGAACCTGAGCCCTGAGCCTGCTCTGCCCCCTCCCTGTGACCGTGGGGCAGAAGGGGGCCCACAACGGTGGGGGCAGAGGGCCCGCCGGAACCCACCGTCAGTAGGGGTCATGGGCACCGGGGCTTCTGGCCCCAACGGGCCCTGCCCTCTGCAGCGCAGCAAGCTCCCAGCGAGGCCGAGTGCAGATGCGGCTGGCCCGAGAGGCAGCTGTCCTGGGGCAGCCAGGACCCTGCACCTGCGCCCAGATCTCCTGTGAGGGCACCCCCGGCCATCCCACCTGTACGGCTCGGGAAGGTGTCACACCTCGGGTGGGTCCCGGAACCACTGGCAGTGGGGCCCCTGGAGCTGAACAGGTGTCTGGGTCCCGTCCTGGCATCAAAGGACCTGACTCTGGACAGACCCCACCGGGCCACAGCCCTGCCACTCACCCCCGGATGGGAAGGGAAGGGCTTCCCACTGGCTCCTGCTTCACGGCCCACCTGTGGCTGAACACCGATGTTCCCAAGTCTGGGAGCATCAGACCACTGCTCATGGCTTTGGAGAGTCAGCCCCCTCCCCTCCCCTCCAGGGGCTCAGCACTGGCCACGTCACCTCCAGGAACGAGAGTGGTCCCCTCTCCTTTGGAGTCTCAGAGGTGGGGCAGGCTCAGGAGAGAGGGCTGCTGTGTGGAGCTCGGTGCGGGAGGGACAGTCTTGGTGGCCCTGCACCAGATCCGCGCCCAGCCCTCTGAGCCACGGCCTGGAGACAGGGCCCAAGCTGGAGAGCTGGCGCTGCCCAGAGCTGGAAATGCAGGGCCCTCCGGGAGCAAGGCCTCCAGCAAACGCAGTGGAGGGCCTGCGCACAGTAGGCACGTGGTTCCTGGGAACGGTCCTGCAGTGTCCCCTGCCCCCCTGCGGCCGCCACCCGCGGGGGCGAACACAGGGCAGTGGGCAGCACCCACAGAGTGGGTGCCCTGGTGAACCTCATTGCTGCGGGGAGACAGTGAGGCAGGGTGCCGGGCGCCAGGCAGGCAAACGGGGCCTGAAGTGGGGGCTCCAGGACATGAGGGTGTGGGGAGGGTGGGCTGCTGTTCCCGGCCGTCACGAGGGCCCAGGCGGGTCCTGGGTTGAGAGGAGGTCTGGCCCTGTGCCTCCCACCCTCCCCGCTGCCCCTCCGAGCTCTGGGCCCATTTCCTCCCTCTCCCATCCACCCGCTCCCACTTCTCACCGGGACCCACCTCCCCTGGTCCCTCTGCCTCTCAGTCTGACTCCTGAGAGGTAGGGAGGGTCACTGTCCCCGCCACCGGCCACGCCTGCCTCAGCCCCTCTTCCCCGGCCAGCGAACAGAAGCCATGCTTATCAAAGGGTTTTTTCCTTTATTTTCATAATTTAGCTGAATCAACACAAAATCGAATACTGTAAAACAAGAAAAGAAATGGCTGTAACATCTTAAATCTCCCGGCCTCTGCCCTCGAAGGTGGCCACACTCCCTGTCCGAAGAAGCAGGCGAGAGGGAGGTGGCGGGGGCGCCGGCCTCCGAGGGCCGCCCCGGGCGGACGCACTGCCGCCTCCGTGACCAGAAAGCCGCTCCCCCGCCGGTGCCTTCGCGCCGAGACGCATGCCAAAGTCTGTGGTGGCTGAGAGGTAAATTAAATACTCGCGGACGCTGGGACGGACCTTAAATAAATGGATCTCTGTCCTATGTTTAGTCTACAGGTGGCGGGAACAGTGGCTATATAGTTATTTTCCCCTTTCTGTTTAGTAGCAGATAACTAGCATAATACTCCTGTTAATCGGACTCTTAGGTAGTATACGTCACCGGAACTCAGGGGAACGGGGGGCCTGGCGGAGGAGGGCCAGGGCAGCTAGGAACTCGGTGGTCCCTGCTCGCTCCTGGGGCCTGGTGGCCCCGCCTCCCCGGTGGGGTGCGGGACAGCGGGGCTGCTGCCGTGTTGCGTGCCAAGGCCCAGACCCGCGCCCCGACCTCCTGCCGTAAGACCGGGGACAATCGGGGTGTCCAGGCAGGGAGGGAGGGAAGGGCGGCACGCTGCCCTCAAGGTCGGTGGCCATGACGGCTGAGGAGGAGGACACGGTCCACCGGGAGAGGTGACATCCAAGCACTGTACACACAGTGGCCACCAACACAGAGGCCGAGGGGACGAACTGTGCACGGGGACCAGGCGCCAGGACACGGCCTCCCTCCGGCGCCCCCCGCCTGTGGGCGCCGCTGTGGCGCCCATCTCTGCTCACTCGCTGCCCTCGTCCTGCCTGCCGTGCCCGGCTCCGAGTCCCGGGCCGCTCCCCACCGCGCCCGCCCGAGGCTCCCAGGGACACGTGGGCTCGGCCAGGGCCACCACGTGGATTGTTAAATAGGATTTTCTACAAATATACAACATATAAAAACTGTTAAATATATAACTTTAGGCTTTGCAAAATACATTTAATGATCTCTTTCAAAGGAGTGTTACTTCAGTTTCCTTTAATTGGCTTTCGGGAGCTAAATGGTGCGTCGGATGGGGCGGCGGTCGAGGGAGACCGAACCAACATGCTCGCGGCGAGAACTGGACTGTCCCGCCGCCAGAGACGGCGTGGAGGCGTCTAACTGGTTAAAACAGTGAGTTTAGTGCCGTCAGGTCCATCTACGTACAGGGGGGCGGGCGGGCCCGCCATCCGTGTCCGGGGGCGGCGGGCAAGCTCCGCGTGGGGCCATTGCTCCCGCGTCCTGCAGGGCGGCACCGTCCTCCAGCAGCTTGGCCCGCTCACGGCACACTGCGGTGTCCGTGTGGTGGGGGCCTCCACCGGGGCGCCCTCTCTGCTCCGCTGGCGCCACCGGCGTCTCTGCCCCGGGGACGCGGGCGTGGGGGCGCGTCCACGTTAAAATAGATCTGCTCTTTGGTCTATTGAGTATATACTGAAGGGGTAAGAAAATAAAAGTGATTCAGACAGTCCGGGGCACAAGGAGAGGCCGCTTCTGCGCCCGAGGGTCAGTCTCCCGGGCCGGCGCCGTGCTCGCCTCTCCGCGCTGCTGCCCCTCCGGCCGCTGCCTCCTCCTGCTCGTCCGCGTCCTCTTCCTCCGTGGGGGCACAGCCAATGTCCGGCCAGGGAGGGCAGGCAAGGCTGGGCTCCCGGGGCCCGCCCTGCGTCCCAGGCCGACTCCTTCTGCAGCTGGACAGACTCAGCGCAGGCGGCCCAGGGCGTGGGCTGTCCGTGTCAGGCTGAGGGGAAACAGAGGGCAGGCCAATGGCCGAGAGTGGGGAGCATCCGTGGCAGGGGGGCCTCACCTAGGTGTGGCCTCTCCAGGCAGCCGAGGCCCCTCGTGGGCCCCTGTGGGGCTGCGTTTGTCAGGAGACCTGGGGGACAAACAGAAGAGAGAGGTCAGCTCCCCCGACACGCGGGGTCCTTGTCAGGAACGTCCCTGGGCTGGCCTGGCTGGCACAGTGCCCTGGACAGATGCCGGGTGACCTCCTCCAGGGCACGAAACTAGATGGAGACCTGCCTCCCCCCTTCGTGCCCAGGGCTGGACCCCCTTGCACGTGATGACTAGAGGGCACAGGCTGGCTGGGGTGTGGGTCTGGTCCCCTCCACAGGTGTCCCTCACGGGGCCCCCCACTGCCCACCCCCCACACAGCAGGTGCTGCAAGCCGCACAGAGCGGGGGGAGGCGTGCGTGGTACCCCTGGAACCCCGGGAGGCTGTGGAGCTGGGGAGGCGGGCATGTCCCTGGTCCGTGGGGTGCCCGGCATCCCAGAGTCTGGGAACTTCAGTGGAGGGGCTAGCTAACGGCCGCCAGGTCTGGAATGACAGCCCTGTGTCACAGCTCTGGGGCAGTGGCAACACCTTCAAAAGGAAAGGCAGAAAGGCACAGACCTCCAGGGCCCTGCACCTGGCACCCTCCTGCCCCGTCCCTGTTTGGCCGCTGGCTCTGGGAGCTGCTGGCCCTCCTTGTCAGGGGCCACATGACTAGGATCACGGACGTACCGCCCAACCCTGACCCAGGTCCCCAAAGCTCCGGGCTCACGTCCCAAAGACCGGGGCTGGTACCAGTCCGGAGCCCCCACACCCGGAGAGAACCCGCTGAGCCCCATGGGGCCAGCACAGCCTCCCCGAGGTTCCTCCTGGACTCTGTGTCTGTGCCCCCTGCTGCGGTCCTGGTCAGCAGAGGACAGTGGGACAGGGGATGATGTGGAAGGTGACTGACCACCACACCCAGCCCTGGAGATCGGGTGGGGGCAGGGGGCCTGGGGGCCCAGGCAGAGCTGTCGGAACCTCAGAAGGTGGCTCCCCGGGGACGTGCGTGTACAGTGTGGGGGGGGGGCGTGGGGGTCTGAGAGCGTTAGGAATCCAGCAGTTACCACCCCACACACGTTCCTTCTCGGGCAGCACCTGCTTTCAAGGAAAATGCACAGTCCAGTCACGAGGATTCACCGAGGTCCTACACCCGCTGCTGCATCTCCGTTCTCCAGCAGCGGGCATGCCGGTGGCCTGGAGCCCAGACTCGCAGGCCCGTCCCAGGAGCGGCCCGTGCGAGGTGCAGCCCCCGCGGCAGGCGGCCTGGCACCCCTGCCAGAGGCCCTCCTGCCAGCCTGTCTGTGGGGCAGACCAGCTCCCGGCCCGGGTCCCACAGAGAGTCTCGGTGAGTGTGGGGTCACCCGGCAGGGCCCCTGGGAGCCTGCAGGCCCTCGAACGCTCGGTTTGCCCAGGGAGGGGCCGGGCCTGGGGGGGGGCACAGCCTGTGGAGCTGCCCACTGAACACGTGCACTCTCCAGTTGAGAGTCACCCCCCACCCTGTGTTTGTGATGCGGACATCCAGGACAGGGCCTGGCCCCCTCCAACCACGATAAGCCCCTCCCCAAAGCAGCCTGGAACCCCGGGCTCATGGCCAAGCCCCTGCTCACTCTCGAGGCTTCAAGGTATGGCCCCCTAGCGGGTCTCCTGTGTGACAACCGCCCTCCCCTTCACAGAGGGCCCTTCCACAGCCCCTCTGCTCGAGAAGGAAACCCCCCACTCGGCCCTGAGCAGGTGGGTAGGGGCCCTCCAGCCGGGCTCCACCGACTCTGCAGGCGGGTCTCGGGCTGGGTCTCAGCCACCCAGGAGGAGGGCAGGAGCAGCTCCCAGCCCCTCAGGGTTCGTACTCAGAGCAGCTCAGTGCTGCCCATGACCTTGGAGGGGACCTGGCAGGACCAGAGTGTCTTTATGCCTCTCAGCTGCCACGCCCCACAGGGATGCCACCGGCGCGGCCCCACCTGCCAGGCCCCCTCCGGCTCTGCGGCAGGGCTGGCCGCCACCTCCCCGCAGCCTCGCTTGTTCCCAGAACCGCCGGCTGTCCGGGCAGCGCTTCAGAGGGGGTGCCGCCCGGTGCCGCACGGGCTCTGCATGCAGCCTTGCAGCCGTGTCCTTCGTGTCCTTTGGCCAGCTACCCAGGCAGCTTGGCCTTCCAAGTCGTGCCCTGGCCTGCGTTGGTTGTTGCAGCTGCCCCAGCAGCCCTGGGGCAGCACGGCCACGGCCACTGCGGCTCACGGCGGACTCCTGTCCCCAGTCATGGGCACCAAGATCGAGGGGACGCGGAGACGACAGAGCCTATGGGAGGAGGCTCTTCAAAGGCGGCGTCAGAACCTCTCCGGCGGACCCTGTGCCATCAGCAGCGGCGGGGATGGGCGAGGGGCTCCCCAAGCTCAGGGTCAAAGCCCCTCCCCAGGCCCACTTCCTGGGTCCACTTTCAAGGGCAACAGCCACGCGGGGACGGGAGGTCACCCCCGCCCAGCCGGGTCAGCCAGTCGCCTGGAGACCAGAGGGAGCTTGCTGGCCAAGGCGCGCCGGCTCCGGGCTCCGTCTGTGCCCAGCAGCGTCCCTGAGACGCGGCTCACACAGCACACAGCCTGTCCCCTGAAGGGCCAGTCTGGGGCGTGCAGTCCGTTCCCAGCTGTGCGCGTCCGGCCCCGCCCCCAGCTGCTGCCACTCACGCCCCGGCGTTTCCTAGCAACGGGCGCGCAGGCCGCCCCCCCCCCCCCCGCGGGACCGCGGTTCTCGGCCCCTCCCCCGCGGCACGCGCCGCTCTTGCTCCCTTTTCTCGGCTGGGGACGCCCCCGGACAGCGGCCCGCGCTCCGGCAGGCGGACGCGGCGTCTGCCCACTGGGGCGCTGAGAACACGAGCGTGGGAGTGTCTGCGGGGATTCCGCTCTCCCTGGTTCCCCCCACGGACGTCGTGGGCTGAGCACTCCCCACGCAGGTCGGCGGAGCCACGTTCTCACCGGCAGCCTCCGGACGAGCGGCCCCGGCCGTGTTCCAGCCCCCGAGGCCTGGCGGGGACTCTCCTCACGCTCTTCGTGGCTGTCCCCACGTCGTTTCAGGAACTCGCGGTCCCCACTCCGCCAGGCGCCGGCCTCCGCGACGCTGACAGCGGTGAGCGACGGGACGCAGACTCGGGCCAGGCAGCTGCCACCTGCGTCCTCCCTCAGCAGGAGGTGGACATGGGGGGGGTCACCGTCCAGAGCCCTCCCGCACACGGTGACTGACACTTGGAGAAAACACGCGAAATCATTTGTGACGCCCGAGAAACCACTGAGACAGGACAGAGGTCGCGCTGAGTCTGAGAATGGAGGGCGCCCGCAGGCACGGCGTTTAGGGTCCCCCCCAGGGGCGCGCCGCCCCGTCTCTTCGGTCCACCCAGGGTCCTCGTGGTGAGGCTTCGCCAAGGTCTCCGTGGGGGGCCGGCCCCTCTCACCAGAGGCTTTTGGGGTGTCTCACGGCCCGAGGCTGCCATTCGAGGGGCTGGCGGACGTGTGCCGGGAGGGGCTGCGCCGAGTGCACCGGCACCTTTGCGGGCGGTGACGTCTCTCCCGCCAGGACTCCGCTCCGTCAGGGCAGCGTGGACGCGCCCCCAGCGACCGGCACGTGAACGAGCCAGGCTGCCCTCCAACGAAGCTTCATTTGCACCGACGGGCAGGGCGGGTTTGCCGGCCTCTGGTCTAGGCCGCAGCTCGTCTGCGGCTGGGAGGCTTGAAGCTGCACCCAAGTGCAGACCCGCCTGGACCCTCATCGGTCCCACCCCGTCCACTCCGCCGTCGCCTCCCGGGGCACCTGGCGGGCTCCCCGGGGAGCGGCACCTGTGTAGCTCGCCTGTGAGTGGTGACGGTTGTCCTTGCTCAACCGAACACCCACGTGGTGGCCTCTGCCAGAAGCACCTAATGCAGGTGGTCACGGAGAGGCTGCGGGCCCGCCGGCACCAGGGCACGGCGGGTGGGCCGGGCCTCAGTGCCCGGTGGGCTTGGGTCTCGGGGGACGCCCAGGCTACGGGTCAGTTCCCGGTCACACCCAAGGACGCTCCACAGCACGGAGTCCTGGGCCCTGCGGCAAGGTCTGCGCCCACCGCCGAAGCAGGGACTTCTGCCCGGCTCTGGGCACAGAACGTGCCTGCCACCTCCACGCGGCCCCTCCAGTGTCCGCGGCAGAGTGTTGCTCCTCTGAGGGTCTCCAGCCTCCCCTGTGTCCACCTGGAGCCGGAGAACAGAACAACTTGAGGGCCGGCCCGGAACCCGGGTCCCTTGAGGCTGTGAGTCCTTACAGCGCCGGGTCTCAGGGGACCCCTGGCTCCAGCCCCTCAGCAGCAGTCCTGAGACGGGGACCGGGAGGTGGCTGACAGGCTGCAGGGTGGCGGCCATGTGTCTGGAATGTACGCCTGGCCCACTCGGGAGCTGGTTCTTGGACGCTTGCTCTAAGGCCGAGTCCCGTGGTCATAGCAGGGCCCAGCTTCCCCTCCGACGGCTGACTTGGGGCACCACCCGGGCGCCTGGCCAGCACCACCCCCTGCAGCATTTCTTTCCTTTTCCTCAGCAGACACCCACACCTTCCTACTCTCAGCAAGGAGCCCAGCTCCAGGGCCATCGTGCTGGTCCATTTGTCCCCAAACGGGGGCCTGGCCAGGGCTTCCTGGGGGTGCTGCGGGCTCCCAGAGACCTGGGGGCTGAGCAGGCTCCGTCCTGCATCCCCAGCACCTGGTGTGGAGTCAAACGGGGGGGGGCATATGAGGGCAGAGGGCAGGTGGCTGAGGTGGGGGGGGGAATTGGCCGGTCCCCTGGGCACACCGCCTTCCTCTCTGTGGCATCAGCCCCCCCCCCCCACCTCGTTGTGGCCAGCTCCCCGCGGCCGCCGGCTCCTCCCCTGGGCACAGGCCGCCTCCGGGTCAACCACTGTCCACTCTCTTACAGTGACTCCAACCTCCACCGCTGGAAGGCACGTCCAGACGGGCGCCGCGCCTCCTGGAACAGCCGCCGCCTGAACCGCCTCCAGTTGCCGAATCTGCCAAACTCGCCCTCGACGGAGCGTGGGCTGGGCCAGACTGAGCGTGTGTTCCGCTGTTTCCGGGTCCCTTCTGCTGAGAGGACGAAGACCGTCCACTCACAACAGTGTCGCTGCCACGCCGGCCAGACCCACTGCGTTTGCACTCGGGAGCTACCGGGACGCCGGTGGTGCTGTGGAGACGCAGAGCAGGGTCTCGGGGAGCACGCAAGGACAGCAGGCGGAGTCTTCCGGGGTCACCTCGACATCCGAAGGTTCGGGGAGCGATTCCGCCCTGGGCCCGGACCCCACGCCGCATGGCCCTGGGGGCGGGGGCTCCGTCCACTCGTTCCCCCCGTGGTAAGTGTGCTCACGGGGACACCATGCCTCTGAGTCCTGGGAACTTTTGCAGAAAACTTCTCTGAAAGCTGCTTCTTTTTCTTTGGTTTTGGATATTGCACTCTCCAGACCTCCTGGATTGATCTTCCGTTTCTTCCCTTTCCTGCTTTCTAATTCTTGAAAGAAGTTCTACTCTGTGGTACTGGAATTTCAACAAATCCTGTTATGCTCACATGCTCATGTCGATATGTCATCTGTATGCAAACACGCGTGTGTGTGCGTGTGCACGTATGCGCACTTTGCAAAAGTGTGTTTTAAATACCGAACTGCAGTTAGCCACTGCGTGGGACAGGGGACACCTGTGGGATCCCACAGCTCGAGCCCTCCTGCTGCAGCCGGCCTCCTGACCTGCAGACCAGCCAGCGGCCAGTGCGCACAAGATGGGGGTCGGGGGAGGGGTCGCCCTCCGGCTGCTGGCCGGGCCACGGCGGCCACCCCGTGTCTAACGGAGACCCCTGGGCGGCCACCCACGTCACGCCTCACTGCTCCCAGAGACTCCGAGGCTGGGGCAGGACTCGGGCATCCTGGTGCCCACGCGGTTGGGGGCTGCTGCCGCCTCGCAGACCGGCGGTGGCTCCGCTTCTGTGTGCTTCTGCGGTCACCACTCCCTGAAGCCCCCTTCTGACGCCCCGGAACTCTCCGGGCCCCCACTGGGGTCCTCTCGCAGCACAGAATTCAAATGTGGGCCTCACAGCCAGTTTGAAAATGGATTTCAATCTGGGGGTTTGCTCCAACTCAGGGCACTTTGCGTGGAGAAGTGTGTTGGAGTGAGTACTGCTTAGAATGTTCCAGAACGCCAACACCCGGCACGTGCAGCAGCTGACATGGGTGGAGAGGATTGCTGGGCTGGCGGGAAGAGGTTCTGCTCGCAGCGTGGCCCCGAGTCCCGGCTTCCTTCCCTCCTCCCACTCAGGGAGCCTCCCGCGTCGGGCCCGGGAGGGGACGGTGCTCTTGACCCTGGGCACAGCCTGCAGTGTCCACCGGGGTTGTCCTGCCCGACGCAGGCGAGGGCCCGTGGGGCGGGGAGGAGAGAAGCCAGACCCTGGACGGGCAGCAGACACTCGGGCCCAGGTCCTCCCCGCACCTGCCTGGGGACACGTGCCTCTCGGTGCAGGGCCCCGCCCTCTGACGCGGGGTGCTCCGAGGCTCTCACCCCGCATCTTCCTCCTCCCCCTCCTCGAGGCTGACGGCGATCTGCTACATTAACCTCAGGACCACGAAGGGTGATGGCTGCGCTTGGAAAGCAGTGGCCGGGCAGACGTGAACATCAGCGCACGTCTGGGCCCGCACCGCGTCGAACAGTGGATCGATCTGTTTACCACACACGTCTGGGGGCCCTGGGAGCGGGGCCGGGAAGCGGGACCCCTGAGGCCCCGAGTCTGCGCCCCAGAGGCTCAGTCTGGGGGCCCAGAGGAGTGGGCAGCCACCGTTCCCGTGGACGAGGGTGACAAGGTGGAGACAGAGGCTGTCCCCTCCAGGCGTGGCTGTGGCTGGAGGGCAGAGCTGGACAGAGCACAGGGCCACGGGGATGGAACTCGCAGCCAGGAGGCTGAGCCTCCATGAGGTCCCCGACAGCCCATCTTCCCGAAAACCAATTTATGGTCGATGAGCCGCCCACGGTGCTGATCTGCCGCCTGGGAGTCGGGACGTGGGTCTGAAATCGGGGCTGTCTGCCCCGATGGGGAGATGTTTGGGCCAAGAGCTCGACCAGCCTTTCGAGAGAACTTTGAAAGCAGGCCGCCCCCCTGCCAGAGCCAGGGGTTCCGTTAGAGCCACAGGCCCCTCGCAGATCCTCGAGGAGAAATCGAGCACACTGGTCCCCCCGCCCCCGTCACCCCACTGCTGCTCCGAGGGACCCCTTCTCCCCCCTCCTGGGAGACAGGCCGCCCAGCTCAGACACACTTGCTCCGCCCAGGAGAGGGGGCAGTGCCTCCCAGAGCGAGCAGTGTTCCCCTGGGGTGTCGAGGACCCTGAGAGTGAGCACCTGCCTCTGACTTGCCCAGGTGTGGCAGGTGTCCCTCCTGCACCTGGACCACGGGCTTCTCCTGCTGCACCTGGACCAGGTCAGAGACTGGATCTTCTGAGCTGAGGGCTGGGGGCTGCAGGGCCAGGCAGACCCAGCAGACGGACACCCAGCTCCAGGGCCCACCGACCACAGGCGTCCGGGGTCGCCTGCCCCTCCCAGGTGCACCGTCCATGGCTGTGAGCCCCGAGGCCTGTGAGGCCGAGGGGGATAAGCGTGTTCGTCTCGAAGGAAGGGCCCAAGAGGCGTTCCCATGGGGAGGGGCTGGGCCTGCCAAGGGGCTGTGTGTGGTGGCTGGGTGCCCCTGCCCCCACCCTCTGCAGGCAGCCAGGACCCAGGACCTCCGTGGGGCTGAGGCGCAGAGCAGCGCGGGGAGCCAGGCAGGGCTCGGGCCAGCAGAGAGGCAAAGCCTGAGTTCACACGGGGGAACACCTGGGGGTGCGGCTGGGGGTCCCACCCGAACCTCGAGGGTAGGCCTGACCGCCGTGGCCACGCCCCCAGGCCCTTGACCCTGGCCAGCCATCTGGAGCCTCCCACTCTGAGCCTCACCTCTTCCAGGCGTTCACTCAAAGGCCCCTGTCCCCGAGAGCTCTCCTGGTCCGGGGCTGCCCTGTGCCCACGGACGTCCCCACACGGACGCGCTCCCGGGGCCCCCGTGTCTGAGGATGGCGGCCACTCGGCACAGGGTCTGCTGGACCCCAGGCCCTGGTGCGCCTCAGAAGCCCAGCTGGCGGGCCTGGCACACCTGGCAGGTGTGGCCTCTGTGTTGAGCACAGTTAAGTGCAGAAGCGTGGCTCCGGCCCTGCCCTCAGCGCTCTCCGTGGCTGCTGCGCCCCAGCAGGTCCCCCAGGCCACCCCCGGGTGCCGAGGAGCCAAAGCCCCACGAACGCCGGAGACCTCCAACCAACGAGAGTCAGACAGAGGGTGGCCTGGCCTGGGCGCAGCCTCGGCTGGGGCCCCAACGCCACGGCCTGTCGTGAGATGGGGACCGGGGGATCTGGGGCTCTCCTGTGGTGGCCACGCCCAACTGGTCTCTTGACCAGACTGGGACAGCCCATCTGAGTTCTCCCTCGGAGGCTGCTGGGCCCAGAAGGGGCGGGTGTTTCTCTCGTCCTGTGTGCTCCCTGCGGAGACACTGTGCAAGGGCCCAGGCCCCCTAGTTCCCGGGGCCCCGAGGCGGGAATCCTGGACAGGACCCCACAACCCTTTGGGGTCTCTTTCTCTGTCCTAAGTGCCACCACGCAGACTCTGGGAAAGAGGACACGTCTGGATGTCGACCCCGAGCCTCCCCAGTCCTCTCCCTTTAAAGGACCCTTCTCCCTGGGGGTAGACCCCTGAAGCCCCTCTGTGGGGCGGGCAGTTGGGGGGTGCTCTGACATCTCCCCCAGAAACCAGACGACGCCCATCAGTGATCTTTCCCAGGGGAGCACAGACCTAACTTCCGTCTGGCAAGCCTGGAGGGCCGTTCTGTCCAGCCCCACACAGTGACCATCTGATGGGACTAGGACAGCTGGGGACGGCTGGGGATGGCTGGGGACAGGCTGACGTGGCCCCACAGGGAGGTGGGGGGTTTGAGAGGATGAGGGGCTGGTGGTAAGCAGCTCCCCCCGGTCTGGGCATTGCTGGTGTGAGGACTGCCCCCACCAGGCGCACCACACGGCCCGCTCTGCCCACCCCCGGGGCTGCTACGTACCGTGGTGGTCTTTATGCGCCCGCCGGGCTGCGTGCACGTCCAGCCCGACCGGTTGATGAGCAGGTCGCAGCCCTCCCCCTCCAGGCAGGGCCGCATGTCACACCACTGCTTGGTCCTGATGATCCGGGCTGCAGGGGAGAGATAGCGGTCGGTCAGTCCCTGCCACTCGGCTCCCAGGGAAGGCAGAGCCCAGCTGGGAGGGCCGGGTGTCCACCCGGGGGGCCCTGCCGCCGGGTCACTGCTCCTCCCCCTGGTCACTCAGCTTTGTATGAGCCTCCCGCCCAAGTCTGATTCTGCTGCTGGCCATCATGACTGAGGGCAGCGCACACAGCCCAGGGAGCTGCCACAGCCCCTTCCTGGAAGGGACGACTCAGCCTGTCCTTTGTCTGGATCCACTGGGGACCAGGAAGGGAGCTCCCGGTGAGGACGCCCCTTGGATGCAGCGAGGACAGTCTGCCCTCTCCGGGGGCCCGGGAGCAGCGCCGGGAGGGAAGGGGGTGCTCACAGCCGTCAGGCCAACCCTCTGGTGACCCCGCTTCCGCCCCCACCCCCGGCCTCAGAGTTGACTCAACGCTGCTCCAGGGCAGCGACATCAGGGCCCCAAAACCAAGGGCCCTGCGCCCTCATCACCTGGAGGGTCGAGTGGGGGACAGGACTGGGCACACCCGGTGGCTGCCGCCTGCGCACACAGCCCAGGGAGTGCCGGCTGGCAGGAGAGCACCCGCCCCTCTGTCCTGGGCCCTCCCTGACACTGCTGGGAGGTGCTGGTGGAAAACTCCAGAAGCACGTGTTCCCTCCCCGTGGGTGAAGGCTGTTTGCCTTCCCGTCACCATCACTACAGAACCTTGGCAATCTCCGATCTCTTCCAGCCGGAACAGAGCGCCAGCCTCGGCACCCGCGACGGCAGGGCCGCACGTGCGCGAAGTGGGGTCTGTGGGAGGAGGGGCTCCAGGTAGAGCCGGGCATTCAGATCAGATCGACACGCCCGAGGCAGCATCTCAGCTCTAAGTCATGATACCGATACCCACACACAGTGCCCTGCCCCCCACACGGACCCCACTGCTGTGGAGCTGGGAAATCTGGGGCTCACGGGAAAAGGGGGGACTACAGAGTTGGGGCCCAGGTGCCGATGGGACAGACGTGTCTTCATGAGTCTGCCCTGTGCTCATTGAGCCAACTCTGTGCCCCCGCCAGACGTCCCTGCCCCAGTGGAGGTGGCAGGTGACAGAGCTCTGGGAGAGGGGGCAGCCACAAGGGGAGGCCTGGGGCCACCCCCGGGAGACCTGATGGAGGGGAGACACCCGGGAGGCCAGCCACTCTGCGGGTTCCACAGACTGGGCAGGGCTGCCTGAAGCAGGGCCTCCGGCCCCATGGGGCAGGGGCCTGGGGTGAGCGGTCTCACCCGCTGGTGCGCAGCTGGTGGGCCCGGGGACACGTGTGCATGCTGGCCAGTCCTGCTGCTGCCCCAGCCGGGCCATCTCCCCACCCACAGGGGCAGGTAGGCTGTCCCAGCTGGTCACTCAGCGACGGGCTGCTTCCTGGGCCCTGCAGTGGGCAGCCCCGTGTCCCCCGGAGTCCCAGGCTGAGGCCCCAAGCCCCAGGGACATGCGTGAAGACGGGACCTCTCAGGAAGTAATTCCGGGTAAATGAGGTCATAGGGGGTCCTGGTCTGAGAGCACTGGTGTCCTTCTGGCCTCTCATGTCCCCTTCCTGCCCCACAAGGACACAGAAAGGACGCGGGCCATCTGTCACGAAGGAACGGTGCTCCCACCCAACACCCAGTGGGAGACCCCTCGGTCCCACACTTCCAGCCTCCAGAGCTGGGAGGCAAACCTGTCTGCTGTTCGAGCCCCACCCACCCGGTCCGAGGTCCGTCCTCACTGCAGCCCGAGAGGACAGGTCAGCCGGGGGGACTCCGGGACGTGGACAGGGTCCCACTCCCTGAGGGGCAGTGCTCCTGGGGGGGCCATAGCGCTCCCCGCGGGCTCTGCTCACCACTGCATGTGCGTGCGGCCCAAGGGACCTCCTGGTGCCTCAGGCCTCTGAGACCAGGAGCTGGCACGCAGCAGACGTGAGGGGAGGGACACGGCCCTGCCGTCCCAGGGAGGCAGCCGGGTGAACTTGGGTGACAACATCCAGGGGGTGGGAGAGGGAGGCGGCGGGGAGGGGACAGAGTCCCAGCAGCCTGAGGCTGGGAGACGGTGCCTGGTCCTCCCCCTGCCGCAGCCACACGGTTCACACATGTGCACACGCACGTGTCCCATGCAGACTGCGTGAAACAGCACACATGCTCCCCACATACATGCACACTCCCATGCACACACAGCCATGCGTGTGGGGCCGCTGGACTGACGGGCGGCCTGCCTGGGACGCAGCGGGCAGGCTGACGTGCTTGCAGAAGGCGCAGACACTCGGAGGCCCTGCCCACTGTCCCCGCCGGGCCGGGGGCCTGGAGTGCGGGGGCCAGCCCTGCAGGGGGCGCTGCAGGCCAGGGCTGGGCACAGACTGCCTTTGTCCCAGAGCCCGGCTCTCCCGCCGGAGCCCACTTCCTGCTGGGGGCGGTCGGAGGCCTGCTGCCGGGCCACCACGTCCCGGGGACAAAAGGGCCTTTCATGCCACACGTCACAACTTCATCTCCTCTGGCCCAGACTTGGTAGCAGCTCCTGGCCTGGGGACAGTGTCCCCGAAGGGCGGACGGTGCTGAGTGACGGTGGCTGAGGGGTGGGGACAGCGGTCACAGCCTGTTCGTGTGTCACAGCCCCGAGGGGCTCTGCGGAGGGTCAGGGGCAAGGGGCCGTTTCTGGCCGTGTCCCCAGCACCTGTCCCCAGGCCCAGTGGAGAGCAAGTGTGTCCAGCCCGGCCTCGGAGAGAACAGTGCAGCCCAGGACCCAGCCCGGCCTGGCTTCTGGTGGCATCACTCCCTTCCCCTCCCAGACCCCCCACCTCGCACACGCGCACACGCTGGGCCCCACACACACCCAGGAATGCACACACGCCCACAGCGTGCACCCGGGGGACTGGTCTGTGGGCTTTGCCCTTCTTAACGGGGGGACCCCAGGGGCTCAGGTTCAGCCAGGGGGACCCGCTCCTTTCTGGGCTCCAGGCCTCCCTGTGCCAGGACCTTTGGGTGGCCAATGACAAGAGTCCTTGAGAACAGAGGACTGGGACACAGGAGAGCACGGGGTGAACCTCTCAGGGAGGGGCGGGCGAGGAGGACGGAGGGTGGGCGCAGGGATGTGGGCGCGTGCAGGACAGCCGGTGTGGCAGAGCTCTCCGAGTGCCTCCCGCTGCCCCTGCGCCCCGCCTGCCCCCGAACCGGAGGAACTGGGCCACCGGACGGCCCCGCTGAGTCCTGGAGCCGGTCCTGGCGCGCGTCCACGGGCAGCCGCTGCGGTGGAGGCGGCACACACGGCGCTGAGCCGGGCCCAGGCAGATGGACGGGGACAGGCTGTGCCGATCGCCCAGGACGCACAGGGACGGCTGCTCGCCGCAGGCCGGGCCCTCGCTGCGCGCAGACTGCGCGGCCCCCTCGGAGTCGGCTGTTTCTCCATCTCCATGGACACGTGACTCTGCTTACTTTACTCAGCAGCTTGGAGGGTGAGTCACCAGGGCAGAGCCAGCGGGACTCCGGGGGGAGCCGGGGACACGTCCTCAGGAGCGGTCACAAAGGACTCAAGGCCTTCCGGGACGGGGAGGCGGCTCTCTGGCAGCCTCTGGCCCAGAGGGATCCGTCCCCAAACTGTCCCAGATCTTGCTGGTGACAGAGGGGTCAGGCGACACACAGCTGGTTACACACACACACACACACACACACACACACACACAATCTACACATCCCCACACACGATTACACACACTGACCCCCGGAGTCACAGGCAGGTCACATGCCCTGAGGGTTCCAGAAGAATCTACCGCGTGGAGACTGAGCCGGGCCTTCTGCAGACACGTGGAGAGGTCTCCGGAGGGCGCTAACCTCCCACCGTTTTGCTCCAGGTGTGACAAGGCCCTGCTGGCTGTGGCGCCAGCTCCGGCAAGGAGGCCTGCGGGCTGGGGGTCAAAGGGTGCCCTGGTGGCCCCACCTCCAGAAGCCCAGTCACAGGCTGGCCCTGGGGACACAGAGGAATCCGGTGAGCATGGATGGGGTGGTGCACAGACCAGTGACAGGCACGCTGGGGCACAGGGGGGAAGGGCACGGGTGGCCCTTGGAGCCCACCTGCTCAGGCTGGCTGCCCCGGGGCCAGGAGAGAGCCCACAAACCCAGAACTCAAGCCGGGGCGCACGGACTCCCAGAGGGGCAGACAAGACGGGCGGACACGCTGACTCACCCCGGGGAGTGCGGGCGGCATTCTGGCTGGACCCAGGCCTGGCATCCCCACCGCTCGCAGCTCCGACCCTCTGTGCCCCAGTCCCCCGTCTGTCCGAAGGGGTGACTGCACCTCTGTGGGGGGCCTTCGGGAGGACCGAGGGAGTCCGTAGGAAGGCAGGTGCTGCAGCGTCACGATTTGCCCAGCACAGCTGAGCCCTGAAGGTTGCCCAGCCCCAGGCTGCTGCCAGCCCGTGGGTGGAGCCTGGGGAAAACTGGCCCTGGGCCCCCTTTCTGAGGGACAGCCCCTGGGTGCGACGGTCTGCCAGGCCAGCGACATCCCGTTCGTCTCACCATTCTGAAGGGATGGCTGTGAGACCCCTGAGCCGGGGGAAGTGGGGGCAGGGGGGCATGGAGTGCGGGAGGCAGGCAGGATAGGCTGTGGCCACCGCCACCACTGCCATCCACAGTCAGCCGTTAGGAGGAGGTGCAGGGCCACCTGCCGGGAGCGGAGGCTTGCCCGGGGGCTGCCAGGGCGACCCCGGCTCAGAGGGAGAGCCAGGGGCTCACGTGACCTCGGACTCGGGGGCCGGACGGGCCCTGACAGAGCAGCACGCACACTCCCATCTCCGTGGCGTCTCCGTGGAGATGCTGGCACTCTCCCTGTCCCCGCATCAGGACCTGGGAGCTCTCTGCGGCACATCCAGCCCTGGGCCTACTCCTTCCTGCGTGGCCATGGGGTCCCAGGGGATTCGGGGAGGAGGGAGGTGGGGGGCTGGAGGACTGGCTTAGTAGTGGGGCGACAGTGCCCGCCCCTCACAGGGGACCCCTCACCGACGCCCTCCACCTGCCACAGGCCCGTCTCGCCCCGGAGAAGGTGGGCGGAGCTGGAGGAAGGGCCCCTCGACTCTCAGAAGCCTGAGCCTCCCACGAGGCGCCGTGCGTCTGCAAGTCTGCAGTGGGAGTTCTGTGGGCGCCGGCCCCGGCCGGGGTGCCGGGGAGGAGACGGCAAGGGCCCGGGCCACCGTCCCGTGCCCCACGGGCCATTTCCCGTCGCGCTCCGCGGGTCAGCTGGGGCACCCAGGTCCCTGTCAGGGAACCGGGGAGGTCGAGGGCCTCCTTCCAGCTCATATTCCCGCCCGCACGCCTGCCCGAGAAGCAGCTGGGGAGACCCGCCCCCACTCCCCCGCCTCCAGAGCAGCCTGGGGGTCCGGTGGCTTCACCCCCAGGACCCCGAAAGCAGGAAGAAACGGGCACCGTCCCTTCCTCTCCACACCAAACCCTTTAATCACCGAGGAAAAGAAAAACCTGCAAGACCCAGATTATGTCTTAAAATCAGACTGAATTTTCTTGCTACAACTTCTAGACAGCATAATTTAGTGAGAACAGTCTCAGTAATTATTTTTTCTTTAAATAGTTACAGTAGAATGCATTAATTTTCAAGATGGCTCTCTGATTAGTGGGATTCATTAGCTGCCCGGGAGCGGCCCCCCGGCGCCCCAGCCCACAGGAGTGGGAAAGTCTTGGATCTTGATTGCTGGACGGCAGAAAACACTCCAAATCTGGGTAATCTGATTAGATGGGGAGAAATAAAAACACCGTTCTCACGAGCTACCTGCTTCATTATTTCATTAGGATTAAGCGATGTAAGTAGAGGGAGGGAAAACCCATTCCAATCATTTTTCTCGGGTAATTTTCCACAAATTGACAGGAGCTACATAAGAGGGCAAGAAAGAGGCAGCCAGCCTTCAACTTCAAGGTGGGGGGAGAAAAGCGTGCCCCCGCCGGTTCGGGGGACGCGGGGGTGCCGTGCTGGCGGCACCGGCAGCAGTGGCAGAGCCAGGTCCCCCCGGGGGACAGCACACGTTCCTTCATCCAGAGACGGGATGCTGCTTCCTCTAGGGAGGCCGGCCCTGGAGGGGATCAGCACCCGAGGGCCCGAGGAGAAGGCGGGAGCTGGGCTGTGGTCGGTCCCCGGGGACGGGGGCGCGGCGTGAGCCCAGGAGCGGGGTCCTGCCCGTGGGGAGAGGCTGCCACTGGGAAGAGTCACTGAGACCCAGCACGCGGAGTGCTTTCCCGGGGGGGCCACTCCCCCACCAAGACGCAGCTACGCCCTGCTGAGACGCAGCCCCATCACCGCTCACAGAGGGCCTCACTGAGAGGCCCAGGGTGTGTTCAGAGGCCGCCCTTTGTCCATCTGTGCCACTGTCTGTCTGTCCATCTGTCTGTCCATCTACCCACTTCCCAATCTAACCATCCATCCGCACAGCCACCCCCCCACACCCCCGCCCACCCATCCATCCACACAGCCACCCCCCCACCCATCCATCCGCACAGCCTCCATGCCCACATCCACCCACAGCCCCATCTTCCCACTTGCCCACCTCCCACCCAGACCTTTGGGGTGCTTGCCACCATGAAACCCTGAGCTGGCCCCCGTCCCGCAGTGGTCGGAGGTGCTGGGAGCCTCAGACAGGGCCCTGCCTGTCAGGAAGGGCCAGGGCGCGGCTCGGGACCCCTGCCCCCGCCGCCGGCAGCAGCTTCAGGAGCAGGCAGACTCTGTTGGGCCCCCCGGGCTCCCTTCTGACTCCTGCCCGCTGTGGTGAAGACCAGGCATCCGGCCCCCAGCCCCCTCTGAGCTTCTCCCGCAGCCGCCCGGGAGGTCCGCCTGCAGGCTGCGGCAGAGGGACCGGCGCCGGCCCGGGGCGCTGTGACACGCTGACAGTGGAGCCAGGAAGAGGCAACCTGTGCGCACCTGTCCGGAGCAGGCGGGGTGGGGGGGGACCACCCAGTGTTCACGGAACCAGAGGGCCCAGCGGCTCCTGGAGGATTTTCTCCAGAGCCGACCTCTCCGCCTGCCCAAGGTCACTGCCGCACCAGGAGAGCCGCGTCCGTTCCCCAACCCGATGGAGCCGGCGACAGCTGGTGTGGCTCGGATTACGTAAGCCAGGGCACCGGGGACGTGCCGAGCAGCCCGATGCAGGACACGCCCACGCTCCGTGTGCCGTGACCCCGCTCAGGAGCGACCGGCGCAGGCCCAGGACGGTGGGCTGGACGGTGAGCCAGGCCGCCCGGAACCCACGACCAGGAACTGCCTCGGACCCCCACAAGGCCGCGCGTCTGCTGGGGAGTGAGAGGCAGGCAGTGTCGGGGCAAACCCCGGGACCTGCCGGGTCTGCGGGAAACGGAACGCTGCTTCTTCCGGGTCCAAGAACTTCGCACGTGTTTTATCTCAGACCGTGAAAACGGCGTCTCTGTCGGAGCGGCCATGCGCCGGGGCGGCTGGACCCCGGCCCACTCCCAGGTGGAGGCAAGGCACCGACCCGCTAGCGGCTGTAGCCTCGGTGACTCTCGGGAACCTCACAGTCTCCAGCCGACAGGGGGAAGCCGAGGCCCCGGGGTGTGGCCCAAGCCCTCCATGAGGAGGGCCGACGGCGGGGCACACGGAGCCTGGAGCCCGTGCAGCCGGGCTCAGCGACCAGGGGCTCCCGATCCAGGGCCCCCAGCGCGTCCCCCAGGCCCCACGCCGTCGGGAGGCGCGAACCCGCCGCGGCTCCCACCCCGTGCTTTTTCCTCTTCGATTCAGCCCTGTGTGTGTGTCGGCGTCACCTCGGTCGTCGGAAAATCTTTCCCGAGAGCAGCGGCCCCATTGCGAGGGTGGGCACAGGCCCTGTCTCCTTGTGGGACCCAGGCTGCTCTGCCCACGCCCACCGGCCCCACCTCCCACCTCCCCATGCGCGTGCTCGTGCCTGACGCCCTTCCCTCACCTCGCAAGGTGGGTCTGGCCCTTCCTCTCCACACCGAGGCGGCTCTCGGACCTCCCCCTGGCCAGGGCCCCGTATTCTCCCGGGGGTGCCCCCCAGGGTGTGAGGCCCAGTGACGCCCAAATCTGAGCATGGACTTGGGGAGTCTGGGTCCCCCGAGCCTGTGTCCCCCTAGGACACAGGAGGCAAACACGGGGCCTGCGGGCTGAATCCCGCCCTCCGCCTTGTTTTATCCTCCCGACGCCTGGTTTCTACCCGGAGGCAGCACCAAGCTCTCGAGTAACAGTTAAGGAGCAGTTACATTTGTACAGCCCTAAAGTGACACTCGGCCCTTTGAAGGCGACCTCAAGGCTGATACGGCCCCGGTGACAATGAGTCTGACACCCCTGCTCTAGGAGGACAGGCATCGGCTCCATGCCGCTGGACACCCTGCCTGCAGCGTCCGCCCTGTGCCCCTCCCAGGCCTGGCCCAGAACCGGCCTGTACGCCCCCCCCCCAACGGAATGACAGTCCTGGGCGGCACCTGTCCGTCGGGAACACCCACGTGGACCTCTGTGGGAATCAAGGAACCTTCGTGGCAGGACTGGTCGCCAGCAAACCTGTGACAGTCAGAACGTACCGGCCCTCAGCTCCGGGCGGCTCTATCAGCCCACGTGCAGGCGCGGAGGACCAGGAATGGGGTAGGGGAGCCAGTGAGGGGCGCACAGGCCCCCACGGCACCCTTGCCTCAGGCCCTGCCCATCAGCCCAGGGGAGGGCGGGCCCTCCTGCAGCCTTTCTCTGGACGAAGGGCTGTGGGGGTGTCCCCTAGTCTCAGGGCTGAGGGGTGGGGCAGGCACCCCGCTGGGGTGGGGGGTGGTGCCCAGCTCTGGAGCTCTGGGGCCAGAGGTGGTGGCGGGCTTCGGGGTCCTAGCTGTGCCCCCACAGCTCCCACGTGGGGGCAGCACGCTCCCAAGACCAGGCATGTGGATGGACACTCATGGAGCCTCGTGGGAGCCGTGGTCCAGTGCCAGGCCCGGATACCCATCCTCCTGGGGACCCTCCCGTCCCCATGCTCCAGGTCCTCCTGCCCTCTCCTGCATGTCCCCGGGATGGAGGCCCGGACGCAGCCTGTCTCCGCACGGAGGTGGGCCAGCCCAGTGCCCATGGCTGGACCAGAGTGTAGTTCACAGGCTGTGGTTCAGTCTGTGAAGCCACCCGCCCTTTGTGGGGGCCGGTGTCGCATTCCGAGGACGACACCCGGGGAAGGGCGCCCCATCAGCTCCCTCCTGGGCTGGCGGAGACAGCCCCGGGGCCCGTTAGCCCTGCTCCATACGCCTGGCAGCCCCGGGACATACAGAGGGCAGGGCCACCCGGGTCCCACCCTGGGAGTCCTTCAATGGGGGCGAGGAGGGGCGGGGATGCCATGCAGCGCCTGACGCCACTGTGCTTCCCCGCTTGGTGGTCACAGCAGCTGGGGGAGGTGACAACAGGGACAACTGTGACCCAGACCTGATTGGAGAGGCTGACAGCCAGGTTCCCACATTGTCCTGGGGCTTCTCCATACCAAGGCCACCCATGGGTCAGCCCCGCCACGCCCCCTGCCCAGTACCTGCAGAGCACCCGGCTAGAACACGTGTCCTTAAATAACCGGCAGGCGTGAGGGGGAGGGGTGGGCACATCTGAGGGACGGAAGCTCCAGACGGGTGGTCCTCGGGGCCTGAACTCGGCCCTTGGCTCCCGTCCCCCCTGTGCGCACACGCAAGGCTCTGCCTATAGCAGACAGAGCGTGGCAGAACGGGGTCCTGCTTCCCACCTGCTCCCTGACACCTGTGGGCTCCCCTGTGTGGGGCCTCTGACCCTGGAGGGCGGCCTGCTGCCGGGCAGAGGCCCCCAGCACCCACCTGCCCGCTAACCGGTTCTCCTGGCTCAGAAAGAGGCGGAAGCGGCCAGGGTGGCCCGGGAGGGAAGCCCAGCAGAGAGGAGCAGCAGCGGACGGGCCGCAGGGCAGGCAGAGACAAACGGGTGCAGACGCCGGTCAGCGTTGTCCAGAGAACGTCCATCCGCAGGGCCGGCCAGCGGGACGGGGCTCATGTGAAGGAGCTGCGGAAGGCTCCAGGGGGCCCGGGGAGCTGTCAGAGCCACGGGCGGGGGCAGAGCCAGAGCAGAGGACGTGCAGAGGCAATGTCCTCACCTGGGGACCTGGTCCCAAAGCCAAAGGGGCGACACCCCCCCGGGCAGGGCGCCGTCGGCCTCGGCAGGGCAGTGGGGGCTCCACCCCGTGCACACGTGTCACCTGGGGCCCCTGCCCACAGCACCCCAGTCTGCACGGGAGTCACACACGCCCGCACACCCCCGGGCGCCGTGAGGGCAGCAGAGCAAGCAGGGGCTCCCAGGGCCGCACAGGCAACGGGGGAGGGGGCAGAACGCACACGGGACCGTTCAGCCTGCCCATGGAGCGTCCACACCGCTGGGCACTACCCAGCCGTGCCTCCGCACCCAGAATCCGAGAGAAGGTCTGGGCGGGAGGCTCTGCAGGGGGCCCGGAGGCGGGGCACGCAGGCGGGACTCCCCGTGGCGGGGCGGGCGAGAGACGCCACGGACGCCTGTTCACAGTGACTAAAGGTTCAAAGGGACCTGAACGCCCATCTTTTGTAGGACAGACACCTCGGGGCGCAACCACACAGTGCGCTCTGCCCAGCAATGAAAATAACGGAACACACCGCACGCTGTGGCTTCGCCCTCAACGAGCGAAAACGGCCAGGGGCAAAGGCCATGTGCTGTCGGGCAGATCCGGGGGGACGGACGTCGGGACACCCACACCCGAGGGCCGGCCCTCACGGTCTGTGCGTGTGCCCGCGTGCACGCTGCGTGTCAGCCTTTTAAAGCAGCAGCAGACCGATGTTGCATCTCTAAGCCCCGTGCAGGGCTCTCTCATCTTTTCCGAGCACGTCTATGCGGGCGTTTCTGCGAGTCCGTGCGACTGCAGGGTCCCCGAGCTGGCTGATGCTGCAAGGACATTGCAGGAGATGTGACCGCCTGCTCCTTGGTTTATTCAGCCAGGGCGCCGCCGGCTTCCCCGGCGCCGGCTGCAGAATCTGCACCCACAGGAGCTCCAGCCCCCTAACAGACGCACTTGCAATTCTGGCGCTGCCACCAGGAGGCGGCGGGCCGGAGTCGCCCGGGGGGGACACTAAGGCCTCGGGGCCGGACTGCAGTCGGAGCTTCCCACAGGTCTGTCCCGCTCACTGTCACAAGTCAACCCTCGGAGGTCAGGAGCCCACAGGGCAGGGGAGGGACCGGTTGGGTGGCTGGGGCAGGCACAGGACCCTCAGGGTGACTTAACGCCAGGCGGGGCCTCCGCCCCAACCCCCGGGCGCGGCGCCCTCCTCAGGAGTTTGCGGACTCGGGCGCCAGCCTCACCCTTCCCGTCACCAGGAAACTGTGAAATCCACCAGCTGGACTAGGAGCCACAGACACTTAAAGCGACAGACGGTGACAGCCGAGCGGAAACGGCCCAGGCTCACGCAGGGGCCCTTCTCGCTGACCCCGGAAGCTGCCCTTGTCCGGTGGCCCCGACTCCGGAAGGGCCCCCAGGTCCCCCCACAGCTCCTCCTGACGCCTCAGACCCGGCGGGGGCACGGCCACCCCTCGTCTCCCATCCGCCAGGGGCCCCTCCTGTGTGAGCCCGGCCGCCGGATGCCCCCGGCCCCCGAGGAGTTAAATCGGGGGAGCTGGGTCCACCTCTCGCTCCCTGCCTGGGGGCCTCCGCCTGCCCCACCGGGCCCCGGCCGCGTCCTGTGTCCTCAGCTGCCCCCTTCTCCCCCCGGCCGACCTCACTCACTTTCACCCCCGCCAGGGCTGCCTCCCGGCCCCCGCAGGTGCCTGCGCCCAGGCCCACAGGTGAGCACACCGTCTCGGGTGGAAGAGCATCACAGACCGCGCCCGGGACCCCTGACACGGGTGCTTCGGTCTCCGCCCTGCGGCTTGGGCCCCCAGCCGGCGCAGCTCCAGTCTTCCCCGCTGCGGGCCCTCGTCACCCATGAGGAGACCCACCCTCCAGCCTCCAGAATTGCTCATCCCGTCACTGCTGCTTCGGCCACCTGCCTGACCTCTCCCAGCGTTCACTCTTGCTGCCTGAACTCGGTGTCCAGAGAGCAGCAGAGATCTTTCTAGAAAGCTGTCAGATACCAGCCAGCCTCCCAGCACTCGGGCATCGGTCCCTGTGCCGCCGGCCTGTGGAGCCCGTCCAGGCTCAGGGACCTGCTCCCACTGCCCCTGGACTCTCGGCCTCGCCAGCCCCCGGAGGCTGTGCTGGCGAAGGGACAGGAAGGGGCTATGTCCCGTGGGCCCCCAAAGTGGGCAGAGCAGCCCTTCTGTCCTCGCCAAGAGCCGGGAGGGTGTGTGGGGGCCACATTCCCCATCGCCCCATATCCACGATCAAAGCATCTGCCAAGATCAAAATAACACTGTTCCGTCCCAATTTCCTCGGCTTTGATTTGTTCTTCATCACACTGTTTAATTTAGCCTGAAATCTCGAACAACATCAAAGACGGCACGAGGCTCCGTGTGCATGAAAGAGCGGCCTGTTTGGGAGGCGCGGCTGCCGCCGGGTGCCCTGCGCGTCTGGGCCCGGGCCCGGTGCCCGCCCCTCGGCAAAACCCCTCAGCACCAAGGGCCGGGGGCGCCCCAGGCATGCCCAGGACAGGAGCTGGGCCCTCGGGTGGTGAGGACAGGGAGCCCACGGGGAGGAGAGCGGTGCCCCCGCCACCTCTGCGCCCCTTCCCAGAGGGGCCCCGAATGGAGAGCCGGGTCGGAGACCCCAGCCCACACCCACTGCCCGGCCAGGCCCCCTCTGCAGCTGCACCGGGGCCTGCGCCTGGGTCTGTCTGCGTCCCCGCAGCCCACTCCTCCTCAGGAAGAGGGGTCGCACCTGCCGAGAGGACGGGACCCATGGCGTCCAGCTTCCTGGGTCCTCGTCTGGGACTCAGCCTGGGATTGGGTGGGACGGCGAGGGTCTTCTGGGAGCTTCTCCCACCACGAGGTCACCCTGGGGGTGCCCAGGCAGGGCCCCGTGCTGGACTGTGGCACATGGGCTCACCTCTCTGCTCACCCAGAGCCCTGCCGCAGACCGAGGCCATGGGCTGGTGTGAACCTGACTGCACACTTGTGTGCGTGGGCGAGAGTGCAGACGGAAGGGAGGGGGGACACGGCCCGTGTCCATGGGCACCTCCCCCAGGAAGGGGGCACCTCACACAGGTCCTAGGGTGTGTGCTGTCTGCACGGCTCTTGGAGACTCTGCCAGGGCTGCCCAGGGGCCGTCAGGTTCCGCGGACACCCTGCTGGGTGAGTCTGCCTGCTCCTGACAACCATGGACTATGAGGGGCACTGGCACTGCCTCCTCCAGGAAGCCTTCCTGGGACAGCACAGCTCGAGCCATCGGTCTTCCCCACCCATGGGCTCCTGTCTGGAGCTTCCTGCACCCCCACAACCCAGAGCACCGCTGGGACCCTTGCCTTGTCCCCCAGGTCCCCGCTGAGGCCGAAGGCCTGGTCCCCTCTCACCCTGTGCCACTGTTGCTGGCCTGGGCCAGTGACGTGCTCTGTGGAACTGAGACCCCGGGACACTGCTCTCTGGTCCCAGGCTCGGGGCCAGCCCCCACCCCCGTCATTACAATGGGGCCCCGTCTCCCCATTTCCAACCAGCATTCAGTGATGACGCTGCTTCCCTCAGAGGCTGTTGGTGAAAATAAAGTGACTGATCCATGTGAGGCCTCCAGGGAGGACCTCGTTTACGATGTGTGGTGGCCCCATGTCCACTGGGGCTTTGCCAGGGTGGGGGAGCTGTTAGAAGCACCTGCATCCAGACCCCGCCCACAGAGGCAGGTCCTTCCCAGAGGCCACAGCACCCCCGCCCCGCAGTGTGTCTGGCCCCCGTCCGGCCCCCATCCTGCCGAGCAGAGCCGGGGGCTCCCTGAGGGGGGAGGCCGGTGTGACAGGTCTCACTGCCCCCGATGGGGACATCTGCGATGTCCCTGGGCTATAGGGGCAGCGCAGGACAGAGAGGCCTGCAGATCGGGCTGGTGGTCAGCGCAGGACCCCCGCCCGCACCCCTCCCAGAGCAGTCACGAGTGTCCCCGCCGCGGTGGCAATCAGGCTCCTGCCCCACGCTGGGCCGCATCAGCTCCCGGGTTCCTGGAGAGTTTCCTGAAAGACGGGAAACTCTCCGCTTCCCACAGGTTTATTCTCGCCCAGGCTGATGACTCTCAGAAGCTGATTAAAATGTGCGAGAGGAGGCAGGCGACGTCGTCAGCACAGCACGTCGTGGACACTTGGAGTGATTATTAAGGACCCGGACGGCGTGACTCTTGGACAGGAGCTGGGGGGCGCCCCACGCCCCCCCGGCCCCCCAGGGCCGCTGGCTCACGGCTCTGGCAGTTACGACTGTTCCGTCGCCAGGTGTTATGCAGGTGTCAGGACTCGATGACAGATGGCCCCCGGGCACCTGTCACAGCCCCGGCGCTGGGCCGTGTCCTGCAGACACTGGAGCAGCCAGGTGGTCCCCGTCCTCGGGCCCCCGGGCTGGCGGGGGGACCAGTGTGGCAGGGAGATGGCCTCGGGCTAGCCGGGCAGGAAAGGGCTCTCGGTGGCTAAAGCCACCCCGGCTCCGTCCCACGTATGAGTCTGACGTTTCTTTCTTTCCTTTTAATTCTATTTATTTATTTTTAGAGAGGGGAAGGGAGGGACAAAGAGAGGGAGGGAAACATCAGTGCGTGGTTGCCTCTCACACGCCCGCTACTGGGGACCTGGCCCGTGACCCAGGCCTGTGCCCAGGCTGACGCTCAGTCCACTGAGCCGCACCAGCCAGGGCCAATCTGACGTTTCTTTCCTTCAGCTCATTCTGGAGTATATTCTTCCCTTCGAGGCTATTACAAAAGAAACCACTTCCTCGAGCTCATTTGCGACCCCTGTGGAGAAACGCGATTGATTCTGCATATTGACCGTGCATCCTGCGGCCGCCCGAACTCCCTCGTTAGGGTTCTGAGGGCGTGGGTTCCCTGAGACGCTCGGTATCCATGGTCCCGCCGCCTGTGGGGAGGTCCACGTCCTCCTCTCCCGTCGGGTGACTGTGATCCGCCTTTCCCTCCCAGCTGCTGCGCCAGGACCCCCAGGGCCAGGCCGGGCGGCAGTATGGGGCGCTGGCCGCCTGTTCCCCGTCCCGGGCGGAAGCACCGGTCCTCCCCCGCTGGGTGCGGCGTGGGCTGACGTGTCCGCAGACGCCCCGTCACGCCACGCTCTCTCCTTCCCTCGTTCGTTCGCCGAGCTTCAATCGGGGAGACGTGCTGGGCTCTGTGAAAGGTTCACTCTGCAGCCGTCGAGGCGAGGACGGCAATGCGTCCTTCGTTCTGTCACTCTGGTCTGCGCTGGCGTCTGTGGGTCGATTCTGCCGCCTCCCCTGGAGACAAAACGCACCAGCGACCTCGTGCATGGCCGGCGACTGGATTCGGTCTGCCGCCGGTGTCTCCTGGAGGGTCTGGGCTGCCCCTCAGACCTGTGGCGTCTTCACGCTGCCTCTCATGCTCCTGGCCCAGGGCTGACGCAGCCCCTCAGCACGGGGCCGAAAGTGCCTCCTCTCCTTCCGCTGGTTTGGAAGGGTCGGAGAGGAACGGGTGTTCGCGCCTCTTTAAACCGGGTGGGTTCCCCAGCGAAGCCGCCCGGCCCTGGGCTCCCCTGGCTGGGAGGTCACTGTGTCATCTGCGCCCAGGCCTGTTCAAACTTCCTGCCTCTTCCTGAGCCACCTTGTGGGTCTGTGGGGGCGTGTCCAGTCCACCCGCGTCACCCAATTCGCCGGCACAGGTGTGCGCAGGGTCCCTCTTAACCTTCTGCATTCCCGAAGAGCAGGCAATAGAACAGGGAGTCCTCCTGGGTCAGGGGTCCCCCCGCCCCCGGCCACCAGTGCAGCTAAAACTCTGCTCACTTCACGTCTCCAAGGGCCGACCTCTGGTTCGGCCGACGTCGGTGGGTGTCCAGGCTGCATGGCCTCGACTTCCGTTCCGACGCTTCCTCCCGCTGATTCGGGCTCAGCTGCCTCTCGTCTCCCTGCGTCTTCCGGTGGTGGCACCTTTGTCATCGCTGTCACTTGTTGACAGCCAAGTTCACGTCGCCAAATTCCTAATGACGGCCGTATTTAAGAACGCACTCACTGAATTTCTGAAAACCTCACCGTGAGTCTCACACGTGGCCGCAGCCCAACGCAGCCCCCCCGCCCCGGGACAGGTCTCGCCGAGCGCAGAGAGCCTGGACACCCCCTCGGGGAGGTGACGGCTGCCACAGCCTCGCCCACAGCTCAGTGGGGGCCACACAGCAGCATCCGGTACATGCCCGGGTTTCTGAACGCAAGCAAAGGCACACTCTCCCAAGTGCTGATCTATATGAAGGCTTTCCCCAAAAAGTCATGCTGCCCCCTCCCCTCTCCTCATCCTGCCCCCCAGGTCTGAGCCCTTTCCTCACGGGGGGAGGGGCTGAGGCGGGGACCCGGGTTCCTGAGGGTGTCTGAGCTGGAACAGCGCCAAGCCGCCGCACACAGGCTGGGGAGCGGTGCACCCAGAAATGCTTCGGGCTCAGGGACCTGCCGGGAGTCCCCTCCCCTCTCCAGCCCCTCCTTCCAGGAGGAGAAGCTCCCCCGGGGAGCTCCTCTTCGTCCCTCAGCACCCTGGGGAGACGCGGCCCCCGCCCTTCCAGGTGGCCCAGCCCCACGGCCCTGCCTGCCCTGCGGGGGGGTCAGGTATGTCCGGGACCAGACTCCCTCAGGCCTTGCGTGCACCTCATCTGAACCAACGAACACGCGAGTCAGCTAACGAATGAGCAGCGAGCCAATTACGGCGGCAGCGGTGCCCTGCCCCCCGCGCCCACACATCCCCCGAGCGCAGCGGGGTCGGCGTGAACCGCCCGGCGTGCTGCCCGCCCGCCCGGCGTGGCCCGGGCCTGCTCTCCGGCAGACACGACCCGCACACAAGGAAGCTTGTTATGCACACGGCAACACAACAGAAAAGCAAAAATTAAATTAGGTGGCAGCCTGGAAAGTGCTCGTGGTGCAAAAACCGGGAGCTGACTCATTGTCTGGCCTCCCTTGAAAATGGCCGGGTTTTAATTTGGGTCCCTGGGCCCCGGCTCCTGGGGCGCCGGCCGGGTCCGGGGAGAGGGGAGAGGCCCCAGTTTCAGGTGCGCAGACCCAGATCCGATCAGCAATCCGCAGCGACCCCCACCCTCCCGAGGGCTGCCGGAGCTAAGGAGGACAGAGGGAGGGGAGGCGGAGGCTCCGAGCGCCCGCCTGCCGGGGAAGAACCGATTGGTTCAGCAGCGACAGGAGCAGAGCTGCGGCAGGGTCGATTCCGTTCGCCGGGAACCGAGACCACCGCCCCCTGGGCCCCCGCTGGCCGTGGGACTGGGCGGGCAGAGTGGGCGCTGGCGTCCAGAGGGCGGGCGGGCTGTGTGATCACACACCTCCCGCGGGGCGCTGGCTACCAGGTGTGGCGGGGAGGTTTGTAATGAGGACAGGTGTCGTGGTCTAGAAGCAGCACCAGCTCCACGGCCGCCGCCCCAGGTCTGGGAGGAAAGCGGGCCTGGGCGGGTGAGCAGCTGCGGAGGGGACAAAGTGCCGTCTGGCACGCCTGACCTTCCCGCGATGTGAGGGCTGACGTGACCTCGATGGGTCGCATCGAAGGAAAAGACAACAAACCCAGCTGCAGGGACGTGTCCCAGACCCCGACAGTGTCACCCCCACGGCAAGGTCAGCCTCTGTCCACAGTCTCCTGGGTGACCCCGCCGTCCCCAGAGCCCTTCAGGGCCGGCAGCACAAGGTGGCGGCGCCTGGCTGTGGGGACCACGGGGAAGCAGAGGCTGGGCCTGTGAGCCCCCTTGGCCCCCCACCACTGGCAGTCACCCCCAGCTCTGTGGGTGCACGCAGCTCCGCCAGGCTGGCCCAGGGCAGCCCGGTCAGCCCCTGGTGCAGAGGGCACCAGGCAGCCCGTTCAGCCCAGTCTGGAGCCCGGGCCCCTCCCTCCCCAACCTCTTCCCTTCCCTCCTCCTGCCAGAGGTCCAGGGTCTGAGTTCCCCGCTGTGGGGGGCCCCAGGCCAACCCACAGCACAACTGCGTCCCTGGACAGCCTGAGGATGGGCTCAGCCATGACACCGGTAATGTCCCTGGTCCGTGAGTCCCTCCTGAGGCGGTCTCAAGGCTCAGCTTATCCCTTCCCGGGAGGCCTTTCTCCCCCCACCCAGGCCACCAGCAAGCCTCCCCCACGGTGACAGCGCCCTCCCTCACCACACGGCCCCCAGCACTGCTGGTGCGTCTCCACGCAGCGGGCAGCCAGCCCTGCGCCCGTCGCTGGAGGGACCAGGGTGCCCGCACTCGGCGTGGCCTCCGCCACAGCACACAGACCCCCGCTGGGGCGGGCAGTGGGGGCAGGACCCCCCGTGACTCTGTTCCCACCAGCACGCCTGAGGCCCCACCCCGAGTGGGCATGGGAGTGTGAACTCTGCAAGGCCGTCCCCTGTGCGTGTCCCCACCAGATGGCCCCACTGCCATGGCCCTGCGGAGGTCGCCCGGCCCCGCCCACCGCACGGGCTCGGCAGCCGGTCCTCGCAGCCCTGCAGGGCGGGCGTGGTCTGCACGTGCCTGACGGTCACACCACATGGCCACGAGCTGGAGTCGAGTGAGGGCACCCAGCGCGGCCCTGTGCCCCCCGCAGCACCGCGGGCCTTGGTCCCTGGGCCCGTCCATCTGCCCGAGCTTGCTGGGGACCCAGCTCCCCGCCACCCTGGACGTCACAGGCACAGGCCAGCGCTGCCCGCAAGGGCTGTCATGGTGGACCAGACGGTCCAGCCTGAGACCTGACCACAGAGCGCTCTGTGGCGAGTGGACACCGACGTGCGGCCTCCACAGCCCCCCAGGGTCCCCAGGCTCTCACCATCCACGCAGGCGGGCCGGGCTCTCGTGGTGCCGGCGATCTGCCCCTTCCTGCAGGCGCAGCGAGCCGTCTGCCGGGCGATCGTCCGCCGGGGCTGGCTGCTGTCCCGGTCCAGGGTCACGATCTCACAGGTGCCGGCGGCCAGCTGACCTGCGAGAGAGACACAGACGTGGGCTGAGTGGCTGGGCCCTGGAGACAAGCCACCAGCCACCAGGCCCTGCGGCTGGACGCCCGCCCAGAGCCTGCCCCCCAGAGGGGCCCACGGAGGCCACCGTCCTCGGCAGCTCTGGCGGTCCTGCCGGGGGCACGCCCTGTAGAAGCTGCACACCCGGTCGGGCCGGTGAGCCCCATTTTTACGGGGGGTGGTGTTCGCTCATGGCCCTGTTAGGGCAGACAGGAAATTAAATGTGGCCTCGTCGCCGTCACCCGGAAATAAAGGGCCACGTGGTGGTGGAGGGGCCCCGGGCAGCTCCCAGCGCATGGTCTGGGTCTGAGCTGGGCTCCGGGTCCCCACGTCCACGCCGGCGAGGGTGGGGGAGCCAGCACGGGCCTCCTGCAGGCCAAGATCGGGGACCCTCCCGCGACCCTCCACACGGGGCCGTCCCGGTCTCCTCTCCCCCCACAGGCTGCGGCCCACACCTGGGCACAGAGACCCACAGACACTCAGACTCAGAGACTCAGAGAGACTCCCAGACTCCCAGCTCCAGGAAGCTCAGAACCACACTCCTGGCCGACGGGCATGGAGCACGCCCGGCAGGGCTTCATGCAGGCGGGGCCCGGGCACGAACACGCCAAAGGCCCAGAGACACACGGGCTCACAGCCACACGGGGAGGCCTCATGCGTGTGCACGCACCCTGCGGACAAGAGCTCATCCACACAGAGGCCCAACACAGTGCACGCGTGGCCGGAGCAGGCACACACGAGGTTCTCCTAAAACTCACCCGAACCCCGTGCAGACACGCACAGGAGCGCACGGGCCACCTGGATGTGCCCAGCACCCCTGCTGTCCCACATGGGCGCTGCCCCCGCTCCCCATTCTCGGCGGCCCCAGGAGCCTGGAGGGAGGGGACCAGCCTGGTGGCCTTGGTCTGGCTCCGGGACCAGCGTGCAGAGGAGGGGCTCGCCTAGTGTGAAAGTGACCACCCAGCAAGGTCAGCTGGGTTCCTCACCCCGACTGGTCCCTGCGTCCCCGGGACAGCGCCGTCTCCGAGGCCGGCAGGGCCAGTCTCCCAGCAGAGGGGCTGTCCTGCACCCCCCATGACGCCCCTTTCCCCAGAAAACCCACGCCCGGCCCGGGGTGCGGTGTGCGTGGACAGGGCGAGAGGTGAGTGTGGGGACCGCGCCGGCGGGGTGGCAGAGCCTCCTGGGCAGTGGGGCCCCTCCCTCGCCCTGCGGCCGGCGCCCCGAACTGCCCTGCAGGCTCGGGCTGCGGGCTCTGACTCACGCCCGCTAATCACACACAAAATTGCACACTGCCGGGAACAGGGCGAAAACACGGAGACACGGAAATAAGTACGTAGATGAGCGAGCGCAGTGGAGGGAAGTGTCCGGGGCAGCGAGGTGAAGCTCTCCTGGTGACAGCAGTGGTTAGAGCCTCAGACACCAGATGGCTGGTCCCCCGGGACTGGGCGGGGCCGGGACCGCGCACGGCAGGTGCTGCCGTGACTGACAGCCGGCGGGGCCCTGGCTCGCAGACCGGCAGCTGCGTGGGCGCCGTCCGGCTGCTGTGGAGGCTCTGCAGGCTGACGGGGCTGCTCTGCTGTCCCTGGTCCTCGCAGCCACCCACCCGGACACCTGCGGCTGGCGGGCTGACGGCAGCGGCCGGCTGAGGTCCGTCCCCTGGGGCTCCGGAGCTGTGGTCGCTAAGTAACAAAGCACACAGCCAGCCCCGGCCGCCTCCCCCCGAAGGCACCGACAGACCAGTGTTTGGGCGTCGGCGCCCGCCCAGCTGGGAGGAGCACCTGCCCCTGCATAGCCACCACCTGAGCTGGACCCCGGGGAGGGGCTCTTTGTCCAGGGCGCCCCCCCGCCAGCAGCTGTCAGCCTCGTCCTCCCATCCCCAGGGTCTGGGATTCTGACCACACCCCACGGACCAGTGGTGTGAAACGGCAAGACCACCAGGCACCCCCACAGGCCTCCGCGTGGGCACCCGTGCTGAGTGAGATGTGACGGGGGCGGGTCCTGGCCCCGGCGGGGTCCCCGGCGTGTGGTCGGGTGGGTCCCACCTGGCCCCTCGTGCCCCCCTTCTCACAAGCTCCCTGGTCGCCGTGGGTGAGGGTCCGTGCCGTCCAGCCTGACGAGGCCGTGCTCACTTGCCCACAGCAATCAGCACCTCGTTTCGGAATGCGGTCCCCCATTCACAGGCCGGGGTGGGGCCTGGACGCAGCATCTCTGCGGGGAGCACTGCCTGAGCGCCGGAGGGAAACCGGCCCCCGAGACAGCACGTGGGAGTGCCCGACCTGGGTGAGCCCGCACGTCCCCCATGCTCAGGACACACGTCCCCGTTTCCTCGCTGATTACCAGCTGATGAGGCTTGGGGCTCGGCCGGGATGCCACTGTGGCCCCTCTGTCCCTCCACCCGGCATTCCCTCGGGGGTACAGCTGCCTCTCCGTCAGGGCCCCCTGTCTTCACCCCTCAGTGCCGGGTGCCGGGGGGCTCCTGCAGACCTGGCTGCCCCTTGCGCCTCCGCAGCCTCCGCACCCCATGTAGCAACCAGGCACCCAGGCTGGGCAGGGTCAGGGACACTGTCCCTGCCTCCTGGGGGAGCCAACAGATGCCGATGCCCACCATCCCCGAAGGCTCAGGGGCAGCCAGGACGCCTGGAGGCCGGTGCCCCTGCTGAAGGGTGAGGGTGGGCAGGGCGGCAGCCGACAGGCCCAAAATAGAAGCACAGAGACACCTGAGGCCCTCGGGGGGCGGGGGCTGGGAAGAGGCAGCACCCTCAGACGCTCGGCGGCAGGCCACCTGGATGAAGACGGGATCGGGCTCTGCCCAGCCGTGGGGACGCTCCAAGTCCAGGAGAATTGGCTGGTCTGAGGCAGCTTCCTCACCCCCACCCGCCCTGCCGTACCCCCTGCTCCCTTCAGGGAGCCCAGCGCTGAGTCCGGGTCCCAGCCCTGCCGAGGGGGCTCAGAGGGCAGCCGTCTGCCTTGGGACTCCGTGGAGCTCTCCCTCAAGGAGTCAGTCTGTCCATCCACACCAGCCTGGAGCGCTGAGCCCCCACCCCAGCCTAGCGGAGCTTGGCCATCGCCCCATTGTCCCGGAGAGGAACCAGGGCCTCGGTGCGGGGGTAGGAGGCAGAGCCAGGCCCTCCAGGGTCTAGGTGGCTCTGGGCCGAGGTGGCGGGGGGTTGCAGGGAGGTGGTGGGCGGGACGGTGACACGCACGGCAGGGGGCCAGGCCCAGGTCAGTCGGGGTCTTTGTCCTCCGGGCCCTGGGCACATCTGGGAGGGGTGTGAGCCCAGGCCGCTGCTGAGCTGGAGGGAACCGGCCGTGCCGAGCCTCACTCACCCCCCAGCCCCGTGTCGCAGGCCTCACAGACCAGCTCCCGGGGGCCACGTTGCGCCCCCAGGGTCAGGACCTGTGAGTCTGGGGCTCAGACGGGGCGGGGCAGGGAGTGCCTGGGGACACTAGGACAGCAGGGCCGGGGAGGCAGGGCCAGCGCCACGGGTCACAGACCCTCCCGCTGCTGCGTGCCGAGTCACGTCCTGTTTATCCTCGGGGCCAGACTGGGGAACCAAGCCGCACTCGGGCACCAGCCCCCAAGATGCCCCCCAGACCCCCAGACACAGGCTGTGGCCGCCGTGACTGTGTCCTCAATGCAAGCTGTGCCGGGGGCATCCTTCTGCACTGGCCGTGGTGTCAGGTGGATGCAGCCCAGGCCTTTCGGCTCCGGCAGACGGTGGGTGCAGCAGAGGCGGCTCTAGGTGGCCGGGGAGGGCCCCGTGGACGCCGGGCGGACAGGGTCAGCCCGGGGCGGCTGGGCCCGGCCTGGGCCCCCATCCACGCAGCACCCCGTGTTCCAAGGTGCCGCAGAGAAGCCGTTCAATCACACTGGGCGATGACATGAATCTGCAGCGACGTCTGACGGGCCGGATGACAGAACACAGACTCGGAGTGACTCTGACAGGGGTGCCCGAGGCTGGCAGTTAGCAGTCCCCGGTGTCACTGCCGTGTGCGGATTAGGAGGGACAGGAGGGGCCACAGCAGGGCGGGGCGGGCCTGGGACAGGGCGTCCTCAGGGACAGGAGGGGCCCTATTGGACCCGCCTGGGGCCCAGGCGTGAAGCTTCCTCAGGCCCATGTGCAGCCCAGCCTGGGTCCAGACATGGGTCCTGGAGGGGAGGTCTCAGCCTCCCCTGGCCCCCACCCTGCGCCTGGGGTGTGTGGGGACCCCAGTGAGGACGCCGCACTGTGGTAGCAGCATAGGGACCCAGAGGGAGGGAGGGCAGGGTGGGGTGGCCACGGGCAGGGGAAGCTTCTGGAAGGAGGGATGCCTGGGGTGTGTGTGGGGGGTGCAGCATTGGTGGAAGGAGAGGCCCGGCGGCCCAGTGGCCTGGGGTGCCCACCAGGTCTGCACAGGCCCCCTCCTGCCACGGTCAGGCACCTGCAGCCGGGGAGCCGGACCTCGCAGGGCCGTCTGGGAGACGGGACACCGTGGTGACGAGGGTGCAGGTTTCCGACAGTGCTCATGGAGGACTCACCGGGACGTCGGGGTCAGGAACAAACCCCGTCCTGCAGCTCTCTGCCCCAGAGCTGAGAATGCCCCGGGGCTCGGTCCTGGGGGAGGCGGGTGGGTGGGGAGCGGGGTGTCCCTCCCACTAACTGCCCTGTGTAACCAGAGGCAGCCAGTGCTTCCCAAGGCAGCCCTGAGGCAAACCCTGCCGCAGCGAGGGCGCCGCCCTGAGGGTCACAGACGGGACAGCAGGGCCCCGGCGCCCGCCTGGCCCGTGGGGCGCGGTCAGGGTGCCCGCAATGACCGTGTGTCTGGCGGCCCCGCTTCCCTCCCTGGGCGGCTCAGGCCAGGACGCCCACCCCGGGCGCTGTTCGCGGTGAAATCACTCATGGTAACAGGACGTGGCCTGCGCAGTGGCCGCAGGCGGGGGAGCTACTGGGCAGGGATGGCAGGGGCGGGGGTCGGCGGCTCCCCTCTGCTCAGACTGGCTCCGGGAGCTCGGGGTGTCGCATCCCGACCCGGAAGCGGCCCCGGGCAGAAGCTGTGCTCTCGGAGCTGGGCAAGGCCGCCCTGTGGCCAAGCAGGCAAAAGTGCTCAGCTGGGCCCCCCGTGAGGCCGCCGTGGTCACTGCCTTTATCGTGGGCGGAACTCACCTGCCGACCTGGCTGCAGGCCAGGAGCCCGGGTGAGAGGGAGGGAGGGGCCGAGGGAGACCTCGGCGGGCCACGGGTTCCCCAGGGCCCACCGGCCGCTCCGAAGCCTGGTGTTTGCCTTCCACACACGCCCGCGGGCACCGACTGGCACCGGCTGGTGTGAGCAGTCCCTGGGAGGCGGTTCAGGTAGGCCCTCTTCCGCTGACTCAGCAGCCCCCACCCACACGCCGCCCAGCTGGCCAAGGGACACCACGGTGACGATGACAGGCCTTGCCCCAGCACCGGCGTGGGCGCTCTGCCCCTCCCCGCCGGAGTGAACCTCTGGAGCTGACACTGGGGGTGTCTGGCCCGGGCACAGCTCGCCCGCGGAAGACGGCGGTGACTTGGGCTCAGCTGCAGCTCCAGCCCGCCCCCACGGGACTGTCCCCAGGCTGCAGGCTCAGGGCCCTCCCTCTCCGGCCCAGGCGCACCACAGCCCAGGCTCCCCCTCCGGCAGGAGCCCACGTCCCTCCCCTGCAGGACCGGGGCCCCGCTGAGCCACAGCCATCCTCTCCAGCCGCCGTGGGAGATGTCACTCCTCCTCGGAGCTGTGTCCACCCTCCCCGAGACTCCGTGCTCCCAAACTAAGTGACCGGTGTTTGACTTGATCCCTAGTCATATAGACACTTAGCACGGGGATTAAAAACCGAAGGAGGGAGTGCGCTGTGTGGTCAGGCGGGCCCTCGCCGTCTCAATATTTGAGCTGCGCTGGAATTGAGTTCGCCGGTAAACCCTGACACCAATTCCCCGCCGCGCGTGACTTCCGCAGAGCCAGCCGCGCACGTGCGGCCGATCACCGAGCCCCGTTCTCCCAGGAACAGTGCGGGGCGGCCGGGGATTATCTCCGCCGACAGTGTGGCGGCAGATAAGGGGAGCTAGTGACGTCAGGACTGAGGACCGCGCTGAAGGGCCCCTCCACAGCCCAAGCCCCCAGAGGCTGCGGGGCCGCCCTGGTCACCCGACTGTAAGGACGGGTCTGGGGACTCCAGGACGGCCACTCCCTGAGGGAAGGCCATGCCGGCGGTCAAGGTCAGACCCCAGCCTGCAGGCCGGGGCAGGGGAGGTGCTGGCGGGAACCGAGGGGCGGACCCACCAGCTCCTGCGACCCAGAGCCAGCTACCACGGACGTCTCCGTGGCCCCGTGCCCCCGCGCCCCCCACCTCCTGACCCTAAGGAGGGGCGGAGGCTCTCCTGGGGCCCAGCCTGCAGCCCCTCTGTCGGGGGGCGGTGGGGAGAACAGGGTGACTTCGGCCAGGCCCTCCCTGGAACATTCCTGAAGGACGGCTGAGGAATCCACGCCGCACTGCGAAGGGCAGGCCCACAGGCGGGAGGAGCCTGGGCTCTCCGTCCTCTGGGACACAGGCCCCCTGCCCAGGAGGAGCGAGTGTGTCCTGGGACTGGCTGGTGGCCTCTCCCAGCTACGGCTCTGCTCGGCCCCGGCCATCAGCAAGGGCCGTGGTTTTGGGGCTCCCCCAGCCTGTCCTGGGGCCCCGCGGCCCAGTCTCAAGTGGAGAGAGTCAGGGGGCCGAGTGTCTGGCCCTGTGGAGAGTGGGTGCCTCCCCCTGCCCCCACCCCCGCCGCCCCCCAGGTGCTGGGACGCCCCCAGGCCACAGCCCAGCGCTCTGGCCCCTGCGCAGGCACCTGGTGGCGGCACAGACAGCGAGCGGAGGAGACGGGACACGGCCTTCTCCTCGGGGCAGCGCACACGCGGCCGGCTGCTAAGGCCTCGCCCCGTCCAACTGGCGCCCGGTCAATTATCCCCGTTAACGCGCTCATTAACGAGGCGCTGCCTGCAGCTCCGGGCCGGCGGGACGCTGTTGGCTCGCCGCGTAAACACTGGCAATCATGCTGCGGTTTATGGCTTCGCAGAGGTCGGGAAGAGGCACGCCCAGCGTCCCTCTGCGGACGCACAGCCTGCGGCCAGCTGCTGGGCGGGGGGGCGGGGCCGCTCCTGTTGGCCTGGGGACAGCCCACTAGATGCAGGGACACCCAGGCGGCCAGGGGGGCTCAGGGCAGAGCCTGGCTTTTCCTCCAGCCCCACCGTGAGGGGAGCCGGCGGGGACCCCAGGGCGCCCACGCAGCTCCTCCTCCCGAGTCACCCCTTCCTCTTCTGAGGGGGCCGGGTGGCAGGTGAGGGCTCCCCCTTCCCCAGCAGCCGGAGTTCCCTCTCAGGTTCACCTTCGTCTCTGGGGGAGGGGGCCCGGGGCCCCGGGGGGGCACTGCCTCTGCCTGGCAGGTAGCACTGGTATCCAGTCCGGGCCCGTTGGGGGGGAGCTCCGGCTGTCCGGGTGACTCCCCAGCCCTGCGGTAGGCACAGCGACGCTGGGCTAAGACTCGTGTCCCCGACGTGCCGGCAGCATCGATCTCGGCAGAGCCGTCCGGGGCCGGGGCCGCTCGCCCCGGAAGGAAGTACCTGCGGGGGACCTGCCCTGTGGACCTGGCCTGGCGCCCCGGCCTCCAACAGCAGGACAGACCGTGACTGCGGGACAGCCGCACCCCCCCTGCACCCCCAAACATCACACAGGGCGCTCCCTGGCCCGCCCAGGCCCCGTCCCCACTGCAGGCTGGAGACTGGCGTCTGCCCCGACCCCCGGCCCAGCTCCCAGGCAGGACAGGGTGGTGCCTCCGGCTGGGGTGAGCACCTGGGACACCCCTTCGCCCCCAGGGCCGGTGGCACCTGAGGCTCCTGGGGCTGCCCCCACCCCCGGGCGGCCCGGCCTCCTGGCTGGGGGAGGGGCCACGCTCCAGGTACCTGGGGGGTGCGGTCAGGAGCCCCACAAGCGAAAACTGGATCTCGACCCAGACCTGACGCCTCCCACAAGAATCAGCTCGGAACGGACGTGCAGAAAACGCCCAGCAACATGAAACTTCTGGAAGAAAACAGGAGAAGCCCTGCGTGACCTTCAGTGCGTCGGTGAGTGGTCAGTGACACCCCAAAGGCGTGACCCACGAAACAAAGACACTGGCAAATCAAACTTTGCTGACGTGACAAACTCCCGTTCTCACCAGCCGCCGTGAGCAACGTGGTTAGAGGGGCTGCAGAGGGGGGGACACTCGAGAGCCACACGCGTGTGCGTGATGCAGGGCGGGGACCCAGAGCGCACGCATGGGAGCCCGCACGGGTCAGCAGGGGAATGAACCCCCCACGTGAAAGTGGGGGACGGCCTGGGTGGACTCCCCCACACGGCGGCCAGTCCGCATTCGGAAAGACATCCGCCCTCACTCCCCCAGGAAGTTTCCGGTGACGGCGACAGTGAGAGGCCCCCGCACACCCACTAGAGTGGCCGGAGCCCCCCAGCCCGCTCGTAAGGGAATGCTGGCGAGGGCCGGGGCCCCTGGCGGCACGGAGATGGGGCAGCCGCCGTGGAGGCCGCCTCGGGGTGTGCTTCTCACGGGACGGGGCGTGCCCTCCCCGCACACACACCCAGGGTCTTGGTCCTCGGTTGGACCCTCACTGACTCAAGCCCGTGTCCACCCCGAGGAGGGGGAGGGCGGCATCTTTCGGCTGGGAAACTGCTTTCCGGGAGACGCCGCAGACGTGGGTTCTGCATCTGTCAAAGCCACGTTCCTTTGTAACCACAAGTGCCACCCTTGGGTGCTCCTCCTCGGACACCACTGAGGACCTCCAGGACCCCAGGAGGAAGAGGGGGTGTCATCAGTCTCACCAGGTTGGGGGTGTGACCCTGCCCACTAGGGGGGTGGGAGGAGGTGCTGGCGGGTGGGCGGGGCCTGAGAGACCAAAGTGGGGGAACTGGCACGGCAAACCCTTCCTTCCGATCCTGTGATCCTGCAGGACGCCTGCCCCCCACCCCGTTCTCGCCGTGTCCCCACAGGCTGCTGCTCGGCCAGACAGGCAGGGAGCGCAGGCTGGCGGGCGAGGTGTGGAGACGGCAGTGAGGGCTCCCGTCTGGCTGGATCCAGACCGGGGTCCCGCCCAGACGCGTGTCCTGGCTGCCAGCAGAGGGTCCCGGGAGCACCAGCGCCCCACCGGCCACCCCAACGAGAAGCTGGCATCCTCAGGAACAGCTTATTTTGGGACTGGGGACAAAACCCACGGCCCTGCAGCGCCGTGCGGTGCCAGCAAGTCAGGGACAGAAACGGAAGACAGGGGTGCGTCCGGGGCAGCTCCCAGGGCCGACTCTGAGACCTGCGAGCCGCCAGACAGAGGGGCAGGCTGGGCCGTGACCCACGCCTAAGCACGCATGAGCCCGCCCGCGCACACGGATGGCTGGGCCGCTAACCCGCCTCCCAGGCTGAAGACTCCAGACCTGCAGGTGCCGGCCGAGCCCCCAGCCCGCTGCTCGGGGGCGTAGGTGGACGGGCGGACGTCCAGAGCGGCCAGCTCGGCATGGGAGAGCAAAGTCGTGGGACGGGCGCCCCCGACTCCCAGACTCACGGAAACGCTGCAGGGACCCAGCCCAGGGAGGGGCCAGGCTGGGGCGCAGCAGCCGCCCAGCCGGAAGTGCCCGCTCCCCGGGGCGGCCCACAAGGGCTCCTTGCTGCGCACCGGGGCCCAGGCCACAGGGCCCAGCGTCTTCCCCAGACGCACCCCGTCCTTCAGGCCTCGCCCGGGGGACAAGCGGCTTCGCACCCGCTGCGAGCCGCCTGTGGTGCCCCCACCCCCGCCCCGAGCCTGGTGCCGGGCGCAGAACTGGCTGGCTGAGGAGTGTGGGGCCCCACCAAGGTGGGCCCTGACGGCGGCCGCGGCTTCGGAGAATCACAGCACCTCAGTGTGGGCCCTCGGGGAGGGTCTGCGCGTCCACTGAATGAGTCTCCCACCCTGATGCGTCCCTAGAACGAAGCCCGTGGCGTTCAGAAAGGGAGACACAGCAGCACTGTGCTGCCCTCCGACTCGGCCGAGAACCTGCCTTCTTCAAACCGTGGGGGCACACACAGGGGACTGACCACCGCTGCACCCCGCAGCCCGCAGCCCCGCGGCGTTAACCACACCCTCGCCGCTGTGCTGCCCTCGCCATGGGCTCCTCCGGAACCCTCCATCTCCCAAACTGAAACTCCGGCCCGAGAAGTGTTCCCTCCCCACCCCTCCCACGGCCCCAGCACCCACTCTCCTCCTTCCTGTCTCTGTGGGGGGGACCCCCCCAGGGGCCTCGTGTTCGAGACTCCTACAGGTTTGTGCTCCTGCGTCTGGCTCCTGTCCCTGGGTGCCACGTCCTCGAGGCCCCTCTGTGCTGCACCGGGTGTCGGGACCGCACTCCTCTGGAAGGCCCACTACCCACCCCCGTGTGGCTCTCCCCGGTGTGCCGCACCCGCCTGTGCACGGACACCCAGAATGCGCCCGCCAGAGGAGGGGGGCGGCCGTGTCCCGAGCCCACTGCCGCTGTGGCCTGCAGTGACCGGCAGGGAGCGCCAACCTGTCGCTCGGAGGCCACCTCCCCGCGCCCCCTCGGCCGCTCCGAAGCAAAGACCACGGCGGCTGCCGCGGAGCGGGCGCTGGCCGCTCGGCCCCTCCCGCCTCGGACCCCAGCGAAGAGGGCACTGCTTTCAAGGCACATCTCGAACGAACGCCCTGGATCGCACTCTCTCCACATGGAAGTTAATATTTCCACGTAACGCTCGCCACGGATTCCCCTGGACCGGCGCTCGCCCGGAGCTGGACGGGGACAGGAGTGTCCTGTGAGCGCCGCCTGACTTGACGGCGTTTCTGCACGCTCTTGCCGCTTAATAAGGGTACAGGACAGCGTGCAGGAGTTTAATTTACTCGGCTTGGAACTCAGCTGTCGCCGGAGCCCACCTCGGCTCTTAAAGGGTTAGGGCCTGACAGCGCCTTGGCCCCTGGGAGACGCAGGGTGCTAATTACCAGCTCCTGGGATCGTGCTCTGCCCCAGGGCTCGGGGAGGGGGCCACCTTTGCCTGCGGGCAGGCTGCTCACTGCAGGGCTGAGCCTGACACCCACCCTCAGCCGCGTCCCCTCCCGTCCCCGGCACACAGGGACGGCCTCTGAGGCCCCCACGGGCCCCTGCGTGGCTTAGCTGGGCCCTGAGGGCGGCGTCTGGCCCCTCTGCCCAGACAGCTTCGCGTGACTGTGGGCGGCCACGTGCCAATCTGCAAACGGGATGCAGCTCTCTCAGCCGCTTCCCTGCGGGGCAGACGCCCCTGCCCGGGCAGCTGTGCCCCCGGCCCACTCCCCCTGGAACTGATGGTGAGACGCCCCACCCGGGGGCCGGAGGGACAGCGGAGCCTGGGGCAGTCGTTCCAGGGACAGGGAGTCCCCGGAAGTTGGAGCGATCTTATTCAAGGCCCCCGGCTTTTATTCCCCCGCCCTGAGAAGGTGTGAGGACAGCTCCCTGCAACCTGGGCCCCGAGGCCTGCAGACCAGGAGCCCCGGCCGCCGTGAGGCGTGGGCCCAGCACTCCGCCAGGTCACCGGGTCCAGGACACACAGTTTCCAGACTTGCCCACTGGACTTGGCTAGCCCGATGGAAGTAGCCATTGTAGCAATGGTTCCCCACGTGCCAAGCCAAGGCGTGCGTGGGTGGCCAGGGACTGCGGGGCCCATGCAGGCAAGACGCAGGCACACCCAGGAGGGGGGCTGGGCTCCACCCACCAACTCCATCCAAGGCTTAGTGACAAGTGGCGTCAAGTTTCCGTGGGTGTGGCGGCCGGAGCTGCCCACCCAGAAGCCGGTCTGTCCACAGTCACTACTGGGCTGCCCACGGGGAGAAGGGAGGATGCACGGAGACCAGTGGGCAGCTGATGGGAACAGGGGCCCACACAGGCGCCCCCTGAGGATGGTGAGGAGCCCCGAGGCCGCAGGCAGGCACACGGTCTGCGAGGCTCCCCCACCCCATCTGGTCGAGCGTCTCCGGCAGACACACGGGGGTCTGACACGGCCTGTGCCATCCGCTGACCCCAGCCCAGTGGGGCCCTGGCCGCACACGGAGGCCAAGAGCCGCCCCAGTCCCCTGGTGTCACCCCTGCACGTCCCCGGAGCCTGGGGACAGACACACGCGTCACTGCTCGGATGGAGAAAGACAGCTCCTGGGTCTGGGGCTGCTACAGGCCCCGGGCGGGCGAGGAGAGGCCGTTTGCTGGGTGTTCCCATGATCTGCCTCCTAGGAAACCGCAGCTCTGTGAGCGAGGGCTGCAGGAGACGAGGAAAACACCAACAAAAGTGGCTAAAAATAATGCTTGCGTGGACCGACCATCACTCAGGAGACGCAGGCGGGCAGGCCATGGCGTGCCGCCCACAGCTTCCCGGCGGCCTCGGGGGCCCGGCGACCTGCAGGGAGGCCCGGCCGGGCAGCAGGTCACAGAGCCCCAGGCACGGCGGAGCCCCGGGCCTTCCTCTGGGTCCCAGGGGCCCTCACCGCCCGGAGACCCCAGGACACACCTGCCGGGGACTACTCTTGGGCCACCCTCGGTGCCACAGCCCGGCCCCCCCGTCCTCTATGAGTGGACCTGTCCAGGGTGTCCTGATGGGGAGAAACGAGCCTGCCCTCTAGCCCCCCGCCTCCCGTCCCTAACCCTTCTCTCTTCTGAATTCTGGGAGTGTTACGTGACAGGGACAGGGTGACAGGGGCTGGCCACTCGGGGGAACAGACCATCGCGTGACAGAGCAGGTGGGATGTGACACGGACGTGACCTTGGCCCTCTCCCTCTCCTTTGTCTGCAAGGGGTCCGGCTGCTCCAGTGGCTCTCTGCCCGTCCCCCTCTCCTCAGACGCACCCCCGGGCACCCATCTGTCCTCACCCCCTCTCCCCTGGGCCCCCCCATGGCCACCTCTAGCATCTGTGCCTCTCCTTGCCTGAGCAAGAGGCCTCCTTGTGTGGTGAGGCCCCTCTGAACCTTCCCAGCCTCCGAGTGCCCTCTCCCGTGGGCGGGTCAGTGAGCTGTCCTGCAAGTGGGGGCTGCACGTGGCAGCCGGCCCCGGGGTCAGGGGACGGGGGACAGGACCCTGGGGCAGCTTGCAATTGGCCTGGGCACCCTGTCCTGCCACCCAAGCCTCTGGCCCTAACGGTGCACCCCACCCACACCTTCCATTCTAGAAGGTTCCTTATCACCTCTTCCTGCTTGCACCCCCCAGCGGCGGCAGGAGAAGAGCTCAGGCCAGGACTGTGCATCCGGCCCTATGGCCCCGCCCCACGCGGGGTGAGAGAAGCGTGCGACACTCTGTGCCATGAGCCACTGTGTGGGGCGAATTGGGGGCACAGAGGATGAGCACTGGAAACGCCTCCGGTGACACGCCAGGAAACACGCCCACTGGGGCGGGGGCGCCCGGGGGAGCCGGACCCCCATCGCACTGGCTTCCCCGTTCCTTCCACAGGAAACTAGTGTTTAAGCGGCACGTGCCGCCGGCTCCCAGGGGTGGGGCCTCCCGGGGCAGCCCCTCCCAAGGCCAGGGTCCAGGACGGGGGAACCCCTGCCCCCCGCCCGCCCACCGCCCTGCACGTCGCACGGGCCCACAGGTGCCAAGGGGACCCTGAACGGTGGCAGGACCAGGCTGGGGGCGACTCTGGAGCTTGTTGCTCTGAAATCGGCGAGACTGGAGCCTTGGCCCCGGGGACGGGCTCCCTCACCCCCTGGGGCGGCCCAACACTGGTCCCACAGCTGAGTCTGTTCCGAACCTCTGAAAGCCGCCCTGTTCGGAGCAGGTGACCCTGTAGCCTGGACGAGGGGCCTTGAGATGAGATCGTCCTGGACGTGGGTGGGCCAAGGACGCGACCTCACAGAGAGAAGAGAGGGAGATTTGCGACGGGGGAGACCAGGTCTCAAGACCTCGGGCAGAGCGTGTGGTGACGCCAGTGGCAGCCCCAGGGGCAGAGAGGGGCCTGGAAGGACCCGGAGCCTCCGGGGGACCCGGCCCAGCCCACCCTGGACTGGGAGACCGCAACGTCTGGCACTCTCAGGACCCCCAGCCCCGCCCAGGTGGCGGGGGCACCCACCTCACCACCCCGGTCTGAGGGCGTTTCATCTTCAGCCGGCCTGACGCCCGAGGGAGGGACAAGACCCCTCAGGGCCAGACCCGCAGTGACCGCCCCCACCTGCGCCCCCGCCAGCTTGCCGCAGCCCCGGCTGCCCGAGCAGCCTCAGACACGCTGCCTGCTCGCCACCGCCCCGGCCACCGCTCCTTGGCTGAGCGCCCGCCGCCCCGGCACGCAGTGGGTGCTCCATAAACACCTTCCCCGCCGGCACGGCGTCTGTGCCACCGTTCCGCTGCGCCACGCGTCACCCCACCAGGAGAAAGCACCCTGGCCTCGCCACACAGGCAGAGCCAGCGCCATCGCCATAAATAGGAAGTAACCATAAAAATAAACACACAGCCATTAAAGTGAGAAATGCCCGTCCGCGCCCCCATAAAGCCATCTTCCGTGTCAGCAGCGGCACGCACCCTCGCTCCGGGAGACGCGGAACCGGCATGCCCGAGGCCTGTGCACCCGGCCCGGCAACACCGGCTTCTACTGAAGCCTACCGCCCGAGGGGCGTCCCTTCCGTGGGTCCAGACGCCCCGACAGGAGATCCCTGACAGAGAGACCGCCTGCCCACCTGGCCCCCCAGAGACACACCCGCAGCCCTGCCACCGGTGTGTGTCCCGCCGGTGCCTGGGGCTGCCGGAGCACTTTGCACGGGCCTGTGGCCTAAATTGGCGGCAATGGACCCTCCCACAGCCCTGGAGCCACAAGGCCCACACCCTGCGTGGGCTGGCGTGAGTTCCCTCCACGGGTCCGGGGGGGCCCCTGTGGTCTCTCCAGTCGATGGTGGCCGCAGGTGCCCCTTGGCTGGTGGCCACGTCGCTCCGGCCTCTGCCTCCGTCTTCCCGTGGCCTCTCCCTGTGCCTCTTCTCTGGCCTTTAGATTTAGGGTGGGCCCTAAACCAGCAGGGTCCCATCGGGAGAGCCTTACCTTAACCACACCTGCGAAGTCTTGGTGTCCAAGTGAGGCCACACCCACAGGTCCCGGTGGGCCTGTCCTTGGGTCCTCGCACGGCCCCCACAGCTGCTCTTTGCTCACGAGCACGCACACCCGAGCCCAGCCTCCAGGTCCCACCGGGTCTGCACTGCCCTCATACACTGCCGGCCTGGCATACAGCAGGCGACCAATACGTGCACGACCAGCTGGGGTGGCACTCCTGTCAGAGCCGTCGCCCAGGCAACCAGCCCTGGGCACCGGCACTGAGGCTGTGTGGGCCGAAGCCCCAAATCGCCCGTGAGTGAGTCCCGGCTCCTCTCCGCAGAGGCCCCCCCCGCCGCAGCTGCTGGAGTCGCTAATGAAACCCGCCCTCCCCAGGCAGAAGCCGGTTTTGACGAAATGTGTTTCAAAGGCGGGGGGGCCCCTCTCGGCACGCAGGGCGAGGAGCACGCAGCCAGGGTGGGCAGGCGCAGTCTGGGGTCCCGGGTTCCAGCAGGCTCCGGACGCGGCGACCTCACCGTGACATGGAGCCTTCCCAGACCCCGTCCCAGACCCTGCCCGAGCCGGGGCCTGACCAGGTGCAGCCCCGGGCCGCAGGCCCGTCTGCCAGGTGCCCCTCAGCCACCCCAACTTCTGCTATCCTCTCTGTCCTGCTGAGGAGGACACCGAGGTTCCTAGTGGCCCAGCGACTTGCCCGATATCAGCGGAAACCAGCTTCCTGCTCCCGAAGGCCATGTGCCCCAGCCTGCGTGACCCACGCCAGGCATGGGTCTGCCGGCATCTGGAATGGGGGAGGGGCGGCGGGTGTGCAAGGAGCCTGGGCAGCCCCCACGCCGTGGCCCCACCTGGGGGCCCATCCAGCAGGACAGAAATATCCACAGGCCCGAGAGTCGGTGCAGGGCTCGCTGACCGGGGAGCTGGCTGGCCTTCCGTTCTTCCTCTGTGAACATGCACCTTCCACAGGCCGTGACACGGCTGTGTAGGTTTGGAAACTTCTAGAAGGCCAGGCTACAGAAGTCCAGCTGAGGGGACTGGCTGTGGAAGCCTGATACCCAGCCTGCCCTCCTCCAGCACCTGGGGTGTGTGCATGTGTGTGCCTGTGTGTCGGTGCATGCATTCCATGTGCACGCACAGGCGTGTTTGCGAGTACCCTGTGTGTGCACACGTGTGTGAGAGTAGGGGCACTGCTGTGCCACACGCCCAGAGAGGCGGGTCCAGGGTCAGACGGCTTCCAGGTGAGCGTGCCCCGCCCCCCCGCCAGTCCCCCCGGCTCTGAGTTTCACAGCTGTCAGACCCCCAGCGAGGAGGCGCCCACGACGGCCGGCGTGGGTTCTGTTTAGAGTCCTCGTCACGCGAGGAGAGACGGCAAGTGACGGTAACAGAGTGGGTTACTCTTCCTGCCTTTTCGACTGCACCCTCTCGGCAGCCATTCCAGACACCGGGCCTTTCAGACCGTCTGCAGGGCGGAGGCCTGGTCAGGCCCCTCTAAACGCAGCCCAGCCGGGAGACTCCGACCTGGGGGCCCCCCGGCAGCCAGGCCCCGCCCGGCGGGGAGTCCTGCAGCCGTGTCTTGGTGGGGGGCGTGTGCTCGGCAATGCCGGGAGTGTCCAGAGCACAGGCGGCAAACACAAGGCCCGCGGGCGGAATCTGCCCTCCGCCTTGTTCTATCGGCCGGCACCTTGTTTCTCCCTGGCAGCAGCGCCGAGCTCCTTGCCCCTAGTTAAGGAGCTATTACGTTTGTATAGTCCTAAAGTGACATCTGGCCCTTAGAAGGCGACCCCGGGGCTGATGTGGCCCCCGGTGACAATGAGTCTGACTCCTAGAGCACACAGCCCCCAGCAGCACAGCCTTCCACCCCCTGCAGTCACGGACCCTGAGGCTGGAGCAGGCGCAGCCTGGGGCCCAGACCCCCGGAGCAGTGCCTCCTCCGGTGACGAAGCTTCTGCTGGGCTGGAGCCGCCACGGCCCCTTGTGCAACAGACATTCCTGGCGCGGCCGCCGCCGGCAGCTGACCTGCACCAGCCCCCTGTCCTCGGTCCACCCCTTCCGATGGACGGGTGGCGGTCACAGACGCGCTGGCACGCTGCTGTCCCGTGAGGGCTGCGGCCACCAGTGACCGGTGACCCTGCGGGCGAAGCGTGCCCCTCGCCGTCGTGGGTTCGCAGGAGGACGCTCCCCTTCCGGGAGCACGCGCTAAGCAAATCAATGAAAGCTGAGTCCTGTTTACTCAGGCAGCCGCAGAGGGCAGGTCTGGAAGGGGGGCTGGGGGGCCCTGCAAAGGGTTCCCGCTCGTCCCCAATGCTTCCCCACAGGAGGCTGCCCGGGCAGCTGCCAGTCTGTTTGCAGGGGGTGCACTCTCTGCCATGGAAGGATCTAGAGAGAGACTGAGACCCAAACCCCGCAGGCCCGGCCTGCTGCCACCTCCCACGCCCCAAAGTGCCGCCCGAGGGGCCGGCCAGCCGGTGGGGCGCCAGCCTCCGAGCCCCCTGCTCCGCTGCCCGTCCTTATTCTTCCTGGAACATTAAGACCGAGATGAACGCCGTGCCCCGGCTCGGCGCTGCGATCCTGGGGTGACGGGAAAACTGGGAGAGAGCCCGGCACAGCCTTCGGAAGGGGGAGGCGACACGCGGTGATTCCAGCTGTTCCCTTCGCTCCGTGCTCCGGGACTGAACACGGCGCAGCAGTCGAGGGAAGGGCCGAGGCCGGCACCCCCTGCTCCCCTCGCACGTGCTCTGCTTCTCTTCACTCGGCCAGGCCCCCAGCCCACTCCCCGGGACCCCCGCCCACTCCTACTGCAGTTCACAAACGCGGGCACTGGCATTCCCCAGAGGTCCTGGCTCCGGCCTGCAGGGGGCCCTCGGGGGGGTCCTGAGGGGCCGCCCCACAGCCATGCCGGGGCTTCCCCAGGACTCTGACTGCTCACAAAGACGGCACCGGCCGAGGCCACGGTCAGGGGCCCCGCGAGACGCCCTCCGGGTTCACACCCCATTCATCCTCACAAACGCTGCGGGCGGCCTGGCCGGAGGGGACGCTCGGCCGGGGCTGACCTGACCACACACAAAGGGCGGAGACGGGCACACGGCCCCGAGTCCCGGTCCGTCCCTCTGCACGCCTGCCTGGAGTGGCGGAAATGGCGCTGGAAGCAGCTCTCCCCCACTCGCCCGCAGACAACAAGCCCCGGTTGTCTGTGGCGGGTCCCACTCCCTCCCCCTCCCCCTGCTGGCCAGCGCACTGCTGGAAGAAAGTGGCCTGGAGCCTGCAGCCCATGGCCACCGGGACCAGGGCTGGCTCCCACCCTCCCTGGGGCCTGCCCGGGGCTCCTGACCCCACGGGGCTGGGAGAGGCATCTCAAGGAAGACAGGACGCCACTGCAGCCCCGGCCGCTCAGAGAGACGGGATGGAGGGACCCTGTCCCCGTGGAGTGAACGCAGCCACCCAGGGTGGACACGGGGCGCCCAAGGACACTAGGGAGCTCTGGGGAGGGGGCCGTGCCAGCGCACCTGCTCCCAGCCCCAGCTCCGGCCCCGCCTCTCAGACCAGGGACGGAGGTGCCTGTGTCCCCGCAGGGCCAACGCCAGGGCTCCACGGAGGGCTCTGCAGGGCCGGTCACGGAAGGAAAGGGCTCCACGCTGTGAGCGCCGTCACCCTCACAGACGCTGACCTGCCAAACTGCCATCTGCTGCTCCCAGGGATGGCCACTTCGTCCTCTTGACCGGAACACTCTGTCCCCAGGACTTGGGCTGCAAAGCGCAGCGCCCCCGGGGACGCCTGGAGCCACCAGCCCCCGCGGGTGGGTGCCAGGGCGGTGTCTGGCCGCAGGCCCCCAGGCTTTCTCTCCTCTCACCCAGTCATGGCTTTAAAACCAAGGACCATCGCCCTTGTCGCAGAAAAACCCGAACACGGTACTGTGGACCCGAGAGGGAAGCGCTGGCTCTTCGGCACGTGCCCCCTTTTCAAAGGGGGACCCCCAAAGAGGAAGGTCAGTGAGGTCAGGGTGGGAAGCTGTGGCCCGAATAAGGCCCAGCTGCAGAGGGACCCGTGGCTACCGTGTGGGCCCAGGCCCCCCTTGGACACAGAACAGCCCCCTGGGGACGTGCCAGCCCCAGGGGACCGCCACCCCCCAGAGCGACCCTCTGCTGAAGCGGGTCAGTAAGCCAGTGGGGGAGGGGCAGGCTCGACTCCAGGAAGGCGGGGTCCATCCCTCCCAGAGCAGGCCGGGCCTTCAGCAAAGCCTGGGCTCGGCCACCTCTCCCTCCAGGGCCCAGACCTGAATTCAGGAGAGGGACAGGGACACCAGGTTGACAAAGCAGGTGACCAGGCCAGGGCTGGCCTCCCACACCTCCCTGCTTCTCGGGAAGCCAGCAGCTCATTAATTAGGAGAGAAGCAGCTGAATGTTGCGAACCCTGCCTTTGCAGGGACCCGGAGCTAATGAGGGTCTGCCTGCATCGCCGGCCACGCCAGCTCCCTTCTGTGCTGGGGAGTGGGCTGGGGGAGCACGGCACCGCGTGGCACTGGTGGCAGGGTGCCTCAGGGCAAGGGCACACCAGCCGAGGGCAGTGGGGGAGCCTGTGGGCTGCTCTGCGAGGGCTGGCCTGGCAGAGCCTCGGGTGCACCGGACCCATGCCCCAGGACAGCCCATTCCGGGGCCAGGAAGTTTCCAGGAGGATCCAGGGTACCGAAGTGCCACCCACCATCCCAGTCCCTGAACCCCGGGGGTCCCTTGGTGCAGGGCTTCCCGGCCCCAGAGATGCCTCCAGCTGCCAGGGTCTGACCATCAACATGTGCGCCTCAACCGAGTCCCGGGAAGGGGATCTCAGAGCCCTGTGCTCAGCAGGCGCTGAGAGGACTCGGCAAACTTGGTGCGGAGCCCTGGCGCTCAGGTGGTGAAGTCCCAGCTCCGGAACCCGCGGGTCCACGACTAGGTCCGGAAGGCGACGCGGCAGAGGGGTGCAAGAGTGCAGGCCTCACCCTGGGCTCCCGCCGGTCCTCAGCCCGGCGCTCGGCCCGCCAGCGTGGAGCGCTGGTGCCATCTACCGAGGCCCGCGGAGAGCGGGCGGGCGCCGCCACCAACCGGCCGAGAGGGGCAGGGGACGGGCACCGCAGCCTCGGCCTGGGCCCGGACTCCCGGCGGTGCGGCGGCACCGAGGCCACCCACCGCCCGCCCGATCCCGCGGGCCGCCCGCGAACCCCGATGTGCGCGGGCAGCGGGAGCCGCACGAGCGCGGGTAGGGCTCCGTCACCGGCCCCTCCGGCCCCGCAGTAGCGCTCCGCGAGCCCTGGCCGAGCGCGGCGGCAGAGGCGGCGGAACGTGCTGGAAGCCCAGTCGAGCGCAGGGACGGCGCCCGGGGACAATTACCTTCTTTCAGGAACTGCGCGTGGATCACCAGGACGAGGAAGCAGCAGAGCGCGGCGCCTGCGAGTGCCCAGAGCGCCTTCAGGAGCTGCATCGCGGAGTGCCCTCTCGGCCGACGCCCCCGAAGTCGCACAGCGAAGGTCCAGGCGCCGCATCAGCGCCCCGCCGGGTGCAGCCGCCGCGGCCGCCCGCTTGCGCCCTCCATCCGCCGCCGGCGCCGCGTTCCGCCGCGACTGGAGGCGCCTCTCCGGGCGGCGATCCGCGTCTTTTTGGGCAGGGGGAGGGGAGCGGGGGGGCGCGGGGAGGGGGCGGGCGGGGGCGGGGAGGTTAGCACAAAGTCTCGGGCCGCGGCGGCCGCCGGTCCGGCCACTCGGCCACCATCGCGGTTTGCGGGGCGCCGGGGGCCCGGGCGCGGGGGGGTGGCCGCCGCGGCCCCATGAATCAGCCCCGCCGCCACCCCCGGAGCCGCGCGGCCAGCAGGGCCGGGACGGCGAACCGCGGACTGCGCAACGGCCCGGGCGCTGGGGGGTCCTGCGCGGCCCCGGCCCTTCGCTGCTCCGAGGCGCCTTTCTCCGCCTCCTTCTCCTCCGCCGCCACCCGCGCTCGCTCCGGCCCGGGGCTCAGGGGGCCGCCGCGCTGTCACCACCTCCGCGGAGGGCCGGGCTCGGGGCCGGGGCTGCGCGCAGGGTGCGGGGCTGCCGCACCATCGCCGCCACCGGGGCCGGTACGGCCCGGCCGAGCTCGCGCCGATCGAACTTGAGCGGCCCGGGGCTGGTGGGCCGGTTCCCTCCCCCCCTCCCCGGGACGATGCCGGCCTCCGCGCTCCCCGGAGCCCGCGCCTCCGCTGCTGCGGCCGGACGAGGCCCGGGCCCGCGCTCCCGCGGTGCTCGAGCTGCTGGCTCTGCCGGTGCGGGTGGCGGCGGTGGCGGGGCGGCCGCGCCGACAGGTGGGGCCGGCGACGCTGCGCGCCTGGCCGCCCGCGGGACGCCGCTGCTCCGGCCCGGGGATGCGCGCCCGCTGCTCGCTCGGTTCGGCGGCTCCTGGGGAAGCGTCGGGAGGGGAGCGGGGACCAGGCCGGCGCGGCGATCGGACTCCGGCCCGCCGCCGTCCGCGCTCCGCCCGGCCGCCGATGCGCACTGGGCCGCGGAGGGGACCCGGGGGATCCCCGCCGCCCTGCAGCGCCCCCGCCTGGCGCGCCGGCGGGTCTGGCGGGGCCGGTCCAGCCGAAAACCGCGGGTCGGGCTCCACCTAGGTGCGCTGGCGCCTCACTGCAGAGCGGGCTGCGAGGGCGGGGGAGCGGAGCTCGGGAGGCCTCCGGGCGCCCAGCCCCCTCGCACACCACGGTCCCCGGAGGGACAGGGAGTCAGGCCCACACTGCCCAGGCTGACACTCGGTGGCTCCTGAAAGTCGGCGCCTCCTACTGGAAACGACACAACACGTCCCGGTCCCCGTGCGCGACAACCTCCCTGCGGCTGCCTGGCATGGGGTCGCACAGGCGCGCAGTGCGTGCCAAGGGGCTACTCCAGATACACCGCGGGCGCCTCCTGCCTCGGCCGCAGTCCCTCCTCTAGGAAGGGCCAGTATTCGTTTCTGGCCAGCTCTCCTCACTGTCCCCTCCCCCAGTCCCTCCTGGGAGCACACAGTCAGAGGCCTCACGGCACCTTTGAGCTGAATTTCAAATTCAATTTCAAAAGCCCAGCAAAGGGTTGGGGGTGGGGAGAGGGCAGGGAGGCCCCTCTGTCCCTACCCGTGCACCCCGCTGTGTGGGGCAAGGCTAGTGCCCCGCTGGGTCCTCCTGAGGTGCCACAGGGCTGGAGAGCCGGCACAGGGGCTGACACCCGGGCAGTGTCCTTCCCGCGTAGAGCCACGTGCCAGGAAGGAGAAGAGGCCGGACCTGGAGGGTCCTTGGAGGTCAGACAGGTCAAACCCAGCGGTGTACAACTGGGGAAACTGAGGCCCGAGCAGGCATGGACGCTCCTACCAATCCCAGCAATGAAGGGCAGGCCTCCGCTCGTCCAGACTGGCCCTTACTCTGCCGGGCGCAGCCCCGGGGTCAGAGGTGAGGCCCCTGGAGAAGCAATTCCACACCTGCGGCCGCGTGGCTCCCCAGGCTCCCCTGCATCCCAGGGCGGCTTCTGAGACGGGAACGCTGGGCCCAAGCCCTCACCCGGAGGCCCGGCCCCGGCCTCGTGCTCACCAAACAGCTCAGGATCCGGCCGGGCATTCTTGCCCCTCCCTCGGCAGTCCCCCCTCAGACCGCCATTTCCTGCGAACCGCTCACCCTGCACCTCTGCCTCGCCGCCCCCACCCCCAGGCATTTTCCAGGGCTGCCCCAGCTGCAGTGACCAGCAGGAGCCGCCCTGCCTGCCCGGCAGGCACAGCCTGACCTCCGCCAAGGTCACCGCCCTCGAGGCGCACCTGCATCGGCGCTCACCGCCGGGGTGGGAAGGCCCTGGGGATGGCTGGCACGCGCGCGCCCACCCAGCACCCCAAAGGGGCACGACCGAGGAGCAAAGCCTGCCCCTGGCATCGCTGCGTCCCCGGGCAAGTGCGGATGATTTGAGATTTTGGGAATTTCACCCCCGTAACTTTACAAAACTACCCATTTGGGGCTCTTCCGTGAAGGGCAGGGAAGGGAAGCACATTCACGGAGGGAAGCGCGGCCCAGACTCATCCTCCCAGGTGGGGCCGGAGGCCTGCGTCCTGCGCGGGGCCCAGAGCACCCCACCCCTCACCCCCGGCACCGAGAACTTCCACTAGGGCATGTGCATGGTGAGCTGGCGCCCTTAGTGGCGGGGAGGGGGCGGGCAGGTGTTGAGCGGGGAGCCCCAGGCCGCCAGCGCCCCAGAGACTCGGGGGGCGGAGCGCAGCGTGGAGGCGGAGCTTCGTTTGCGAGCCTCTGACGTCACCGCCGCTGAGCCTGCGGACGGTGAGCCTCAGGTTCGGGTGGGAGCCAGGCTGTGTCGCTAACTACAGAACGACCTCCGTGCCCCCTGACGGCTCGCGTGACGATCTCGGAACAGCACTCGCGTCCCCCCTCACGTCAAGCTACCGCGCTGTCCCGCCACGAGACGTTTTATGTAATGTTCTGATAAAGCAGCAAGCACCTCACCTTATCAAAAAGATTTCTCAGCCCTCGATAGAACTGCCTCCTCTCGATATAATTGGTTTTCTTGGTAATCTCGTGCATTTAAGTCTCCTGTGCAACGGGGCCACGGGCTCCGCGAGATCGCACAGAGCAGGCGGGGGGCCCCCGCGCGATCCAGAGCGTGAGGCTCGGGGAGGGGGCCAGAGGCAGGGCGGTGCCAGGTGACATGCTCGCCGTACCAGCACGGCTGCCCATGGGCCATTGCCTCTCCCAGGGAGGCCCACCTGCCCCACACCCTGCCCACTCCCTCCCAGGGGCCTGCAGTCAGCCCTCCGCGCTGGGCAGGAGGCCTGCGGGGTCCTGCTGACCATCACTGCCCACTCACCCTGTCTTCCCAGAGCGAGGCCCCGGCAGGCAGGGCCACCAGGAACATGGAGGGAGGCTGTGACCGGAGAGGAGGCAGGCTCTGGACAGGTGTGCCGGATAGGTGTCCCGAAGGCGGCAAGTTGGCAAGGATTCAGGGACAAGTACAATGATGATAATGATGATGATGATAATAATAATAAAACTTCTAAACGGTATCCTTCTCAAAGAAATTCGAAAGACAGCAGCACCAGTAAAGGAAAGACTGCCGAGATCAAAAGGAAAACGGGAAGAGAAAAGAAGGGGCTCATGGACACGGACGTGGC
>PVIA01009867.1:0-56867 GCA_004024845.1 Tonatia bakeri | reverse complement strand
TTTCTTTTTATTAAGACTACTCCAAAACACTTCATATTTCAGTATATTGCTGAAAACAATCAATTTATAGCTGTTAAATGCCTTTGCAAATACTTGAAGAGGAAAAAAGTGTAGATAAGGAAAAGGAGAAGGAAGATAACATTTTAGCTAATTTTATTATTTTGAGTATTTTTATAATTATTGTACTCTTTCTAAAAACTTTCATTTTTCTATCCAGGGAAACTGTCATGCCACTCTCTGTCTATCCTTACTTTATTATATTACTATGGCTTTATTTTTTATTTTTCTCTTATTATTTTTACCAAGCAATTAAAAAATGCTAATGGCCAGGAAGAACAAGAACCAAGAGTGATAACATGAAAATTATCCATTTCACAGTGGGAAGGTTGGAACATTTCTTCACTCCATCTATCCTTAAAGCTATATGTTTAAAAATATATGATTTAATACTTTATTCTAGAAACTACCATCCATAGAAATCTGACCTATAGAAATATTATCGTAAGTGTATATTTAATATATATACACATATATAAAAAATCCAAGTTTATAACAGATAAAACCTGACAACACCCTAAAATCCTATCAATAGGGAATGGAAAAGTTAATTATGATTAATTGCATAGCATGTAATATAGGTGCAGGTTCAAAGAATGAAATGGATCTCTATCACTTCCTTGAAAAGCAATTCAGTAGAAAAATCAAGATGTGGCACAAAGTGTGAAAATATTATGTTTTAAAACTATAGATGAATATATATGGGGGGGCAGAGAGGGGCAAAATTTTCACTCTTTTAACACAATGTTAATGTCTGAATTTGTTCAAATAAATGTTCGTAGCTCATGGAATTTAAAACCATTAATAAATTGGATGACCAATGCAACAGGGAAAGACTTTTTTTGTGAGGTATCAGCTGAAGAGAGACTGTCTGGATGCTTGCATATCTGACAAACATCATTATGTGCTTCTTTCACTTGAAGGATAATTTGATGGGATATGGCATTCTAGTTACCAAAACTTCTGGAACTTTAAATACATCTCTGTGTTGCCCTAGGGCATCAGCTGTTTTCAGTGAGAAACAAGAGGTCATTTTGTGTTCCTTTGAGCTCTCTGCCTGTAACCACAGTCTGTAGATGTTCTACACCACACATGGCCATGCTGCCACTGTGTAGGCTTGGGTGAGCAGACTCCAATTCTGCCCACTTTACTACAAGCCTGGGCACAGGAGCCTGATCATTGTCCTTGGAACCTGACAAGCCAATTTTAAAATTTAAATGGGAATGAAAATCACCTGGGACAGCTAAGATGATCTTGAAGAAAAATCACGAATCTGGAGGACACACCTTACCAAATCTCAAGATTTAACTACAAAGCTGAAATAATTAATACAGTGTGGTATTTGCATAAGAATACATGCATAGAGCAATGTAACAGAATAGAGAACCCAGAAATAAATCCTCATTTATTCTGTCACTTGATTTTTGGCAAAAATGTCAGTGCAATTTAATGGGGAAGGAGGGTCATTCAATACATTATGCTGGACATACACATAGAAAACAAACCTTGACCTTACCCCACATCATACATAAAAATGAATTCAAAGTAGCTCACAGACCTAAGTATAAAGGCTAAAAATGTAAAATTTCTTGAAGAAAACAGAAAAAATGCATATAGATACATATCTATATATTCAACATTATATATATATTATATCCTATATATTGTGTATTATACCTATACATAGATATTTTATACCTGTGTGTGTGTGTCTGTATATAACATTTGTGGCCTAGAAATGACTGAAGATTTCTCAGTCAAAAAACACAAAGGACTACTAAGCACATATAAAAAATTATTTTTGAAAAAAGATGAGCTATTACTAGTGTGGGGGAGGAAGAAACTCCTCTTCTAGGTTCTTCCTACTGCTCTAGCAATTAAATCAGCATGAGACAGATTAACAAGAAAAAATAACCAAATTAAATTGCATAGGTATGTATGGGAACTCCACATACATGAGAGAGTCAGAGAGCCTGCATGAGTGACAAGGTCAGTGACAGAAAGGAAAAATGAGGCACATATGACATTCTGAGCTGAGGATGGATACAGCACCTTAGGGCTTCAGGGGGAGGAAGGTCATTCAAGAGACAATAGAAAGAAAAGATGTTCAGTAATTAGAAGTTTTTTCTGCCTTATAGATAGGTCATTAAAAAAAAGACTAACCACAAAAGAAAAATTTTTCAATTGGATTTAATAAAAATGTAAAACTGCTCATCAAAAGACCCCTTAAGAAAGTGAAAAGAGAAAAATATTCACAGTACCTTTATCTGCTAAACTAAAGGACATATTCAGAATATATAGAGAGCTCGTATAAATAAGCAAAAGCATACAACTCCATTTTTTAAAGTGGGCACAAATCTTGAATAAGCATTTTACAAAAGAAGATACTCAAATGGCCAATATCACTCATGAAAAGGTACTCAACATCATTATTCATCAGAGAAATGTAAAAATCCCAATGCAATACCACTGAACACTCAATAGCATGGCCATGATTTAAAAGATAATACAAAATTTTGGTAGAATTTTGAACAACTGAAACTGTCATATATTGGTGGTGGAAATGTAAAATTATAGAATCATTTTAAGTAACAGTCTGTCAATTCCTAATGAAATGAAAGATACAACTACCTTATTTCTGTTTTTAAAAAAGTATGCAGCTTTATTTGTAACAAACCAAACTAAAACAACCCAAGTGTTCCTCAACAGGAAAACAGATTAATAAATCATCAGTAAAAAGCTATACACTTGAGATTTAAATTATTTTATATATGTAAATTATTATTCAATTTTAAGAGAAGTTGGATGACCTGAAGATGGTGAGCAAAGACTCTGGAGACCACCTGCCCAGGTGCACAAATAGATGAATGCTGGGCAAATGTGGTTTCGTGAGAGTCTAAGGAACAGTATGAAGGGAATGTATTTGGCAAATTGGGGAGGTGCAGAGTGGGCATGGGACAGTCATGATACTACTTATCACTGCACAGAAATTATCTTCACCTCACAAATTTTCTCTTTGTCTTGTGAATCCCATTGACTTGAGTCCAGGATAAAATTTGCATGTCTAGACAGGAGACGTATCTGCTCAGAATTTGATTTCAATTCCTCTAAATTCAACTGTTTGTACTCCTAAAGGGGAAAGGGCTAGCGAGTGGCTTTACTTAGTGGGGCTAAATTAAGACTGACCATAAGTGATGCCCCTCTCCATCTTGGTAAAGTTACTATAGTCCTAGCATTCTTTGCCTTTCTGCTCCTAGAAGTGGACAAGAGCCGCAGCTCTGGAGAGCCTAAAGCTGCTACAGGCCTGCAGAGGGCAGTATATCTGTACCACAAATTTCTATCCAGAGAAGCCCAGTCTGGTTAAACAGGTAGTCATTGGAAAAAGTAGGAGAACCAGGGCAGCTGAAAGAGATCACATAATGGGAAATAATAGCAAGGAAGGCAGTTGTCATTCTTAAGAAACTACCTCAGCAAGAGAATAATATTCTGAGCTGTTTCTCTCGTAAGTGGGGCTGAGTCACGACCAATGCAGGAAGATGCCCCAGGATTCATTTTTCCCCAAGGAGAGTTAGACCAAAGCTGCCTGCAACAGTTTCCCAAAAGGACATCAACCAGTGTTCCTAGATGATCTGCCTCGATAACAGTAGGTTAGGATCATCATTTCAGCCACATTTTGTTGTTATATGTATCACACTGACTCCCTGTACCCCTAAGAGGATTCCTGCCTTTGAACCTCACTGGATATAGTACAATGACTGTCAGCTGACAACTGCTACATTATGTTTCTGTAAACCAGGACAACACTCTGATTAAAGTGAGTCCCTGAGTACGAAGGAGACTCTGCCCAGCATGTTGGAATCCAAAAGTTGCCCTTTTGACTGCACCAGATATGAATGTAGATGGAAAACTATACCAGCAGACATTGAAGGAATCACAGTGATCTCCAAGAGGACAATGGTGTCACTCTAGAACTTCCCAAAAAGTGACTATGGGAAGCCTTTTGGGTACTTGAACTGAAATGTACCTACCAAGTGAATCTGCTTCTCTGGCAATCTGTTGTGGAACATAATACTTTTTGTGCACGCATTGTACTTGAATTAGGCCTATGGCAACAATGGTTGTGACCATATAACATTGGCCCAGAGGATTGAAAGGGACTTATGGAGCTGGGAGCTTGGTTAAGTCTGCTGTATCAAGGAGAAAGTACCTTCCTAGAGAATTACTATTTTAGTCTAATGGTTACTAGGGGAAGTCCTCTCCCAGAAAACTGGCTAAACTTGGCATTTGACCCAGAAATAGGATGAAGCCATCTGAATGGACCATGCATTTACTAAACGAACTCACCATCTTGCTTGTCATTGATTCTGGGTCAGAACATGTGCCCTTATCCAGGAAGGAGCATGTGCCATGTAGATAGCACCAGCATCTGATGTAGTCAAACAGCAGTGGCCAGTTAGGCTCAGATAAGAGGAGGTTTATTTGTGGGAGCATTATGGCCAGCTTAAATTAGGTCGAGATGCTTCTGGTAAGCATGGTATTTACTGATACTCTCTTAGAGCCAAATTGTCAAAGAGTAGAAAGGATTTTTGGCTCTTTATGATACAAATGGTAGAGTTTAAACAGGTTAAGGGTCAACCTTAGATCACCCTCATGGGAGGTAAGTGGGCAGTGTGCCACAATTGTGCCTGCATCCTGAGTAAATATATAGCTTGTTCCTTGCTGTCTGGAGTATTGTATGCCCCAGACTAGATGGAACCTAGAGCTCACTGAGCAATGACCTTTAGTAATTGCACCAGTTATGAGAAATGTGTGGTACATGAGAAAATGATGTTTTTGCAGGGAAGATGAAGAAATTGTCAAGGCTATATAACTAATGTGGACAGGTTAAACATTTTTTAATCCATCTGCCCAAATACATGGCATAGTAAAGAATTTTCACATTGAATTATGAAAATAAGTAAAAATAGAACATAGGTATAAAATAGTTGTCAGAATTAGAAGATATTTGGGGAAGCCAAACTAAAACTTAGAATTAATATAATAGCTATGAAGATTTATTGACCAGAGAAAAAAGTAAATTTAGCTTTAGAAAAGTGATATATGTAACTGATATCTTTGTTAAAGCCTATAAAAATGCAAGCAATAGTGGGAAAGAAAAAGTGAGGGAAATGGTCCAACTGAAAAAGATATATCAGAAATCTTGGGAGTGAATGTATCCTTGTAAGGAATGTGAGTCATGGTTCAGTGTGATTGTCTGGGAGCTATTCTGACTCCTGGTTAGATGATAGAAGTCTTAATGTTGCAGCATTCAAAAATGTCTAATTTTGTACCTCAAATATCATAGATGTTACTGTATGAAGAATCTTTTTGCAATTTTTTCTTTTATTTTTAAATATTATTTTAGTTTTTACCTAGAGTTGATGTATAATATAATACTAGTTTTAGGTGTACAAACCAATGATTAGACATTTATGTAACTATTGATGTGATCATCCCAATAAATCTCATGCCTATCTGACACCACACATAATTATTACAGTATTATTGACTATATTTCCTGTGCTGTACTTTACATCCCCAGGACTTTCTGTAACTACTTCTTAATCCCTTTATTTTTTTCACCCATCCTCCCAACACCTCCCATTTGGCAACCGTCAAAAGAATTATTTTTTAAATGCCTAAGGACTATGTGGCAAAGAAACATTGACAACTGTCAGAGGTCAAATGTATGGAAAGAATTAACAGAGGAACTATTGTATAATCATTTTTTCATTCTCCGGGAGACCTAAGGATTTGACTCTTGATTCCACATCTTTTAACAGTAATTCAAAGAACATATAAGCAGATAACCTGATCTAGGATAAATTAGGGTCCTGCAGTTTAGTGAACTAGCAGCGTGCATGCCCCTTTGTAGTACTTCTCCTAAATAAGGGATTTACTTTTATCTCCGAAAACCACATTTATACTGAGAGCCACATAAGTGACCTGATCTCCCTCTTCATGTTGGCTGTTAAGGAGCTCAGAGTTAAATGAGCTGCTAACCAAGGTATCGGAACTTCCTACTGATTTGGGGCACTCTCCCCACACTTGCCTTCATTATCATCATCTTCCTAATACCTTTCTTTTTTGCTTGTCCCTTGGCTATTGTTTATTACCTTTTTTGTTATATCTATCTTTCTGAACCACCTCATTCTTTCTTAGAAGAGAATAAAGGAGAAAAAGGAAAAAGAGAAAGGGAAGGAGAGAGCAAGCATGGAAAGAAGGAGTGAGGGGAAGAAACCAGTTCAGCAAAAACTTGGCTAGTTGTTTTGATGTGAATCTGGGGTGTCTCAGAGTATAATGTTCAAGAATCTAAAATACAGATTAATGGAAAGTCTATTCTCTCCCCTGAACATCCCTCCCCCCTTTGATATGTACAGAAATTCTTAAGGACACTTCTCAGCCTCACACAGACAAGGCCTGAATTCTCCCCCTTTACCTAAGAACCAGGGGTGCTCCCTGGAGGACAGGTGACTTCATATCCACTAACAGAGGCCAGTACCTAGAAGCAGCTGCTCAGCCGACTACTATTGCAGCTACTCAGCTGGCTACTATTGCAGCTTGGAACAATTCTAAGAGCTTCCCCAAGGAATAAACCACATAAAACATTATTCTGACTCCATACTGAAAACTCAACACTAAGGAGCCCCTGACATCAACGTCCCTTGAACCTAAATAACTTGATACTATGTCAAAAACCAACATAAAATTTTATCTACCTTCTTCACTGTCCCTGGACTAGCATGCCTGTGGGTGCACACATACCCCTTTCCATTGCCTGAAAACGGTTGTCTCCCCATATTAATCTATCCCATCTACACACAAAAATAACAGTTCACATCTATGGACAGCCCTCTCTTCCCAAATACACACCATTGTTTCTCAACCCTGAGTCACCTACCAAAGGGAAAGCTGAGCCACACCTGTCAGATGTGACCATGGCTGGGGATGTTCTCAACACCAAGCAGGAAGGACCTCACATTCTCCATTTCCTTGGGCTGTGCTTTGCTTTCTAAACTTGGAGAAGGTACAGGACAGAGTTCCCTGTGGGAAGACTAGGAAGAGAGAACACCCTTTTCCCTCAGATCACAGAGAACCCTGAGGAGACCTGTGAACAGAGGTTAAAGCATTACAGGGTTGGAGAGGTGACTCTGGGTAACTGTCTTCTGAAATGTGTCAGGATGGGGCTAGAGACCAGAGGTGGGCATGAGAAAGGAATTATGTTGGGGACCTGTTCCCCTGTTGACTGCACACGCTGGCCTTCTTGTTTTCTTTGGCTTCCTCTGGCAGAGGTAAGTGGTGGGGGAATGTAAGGAAGCTGGAGCTCTTAGCTAACAAGGGGATTCTTAATGAATTTGCAGACGTGGTACGGAAAAGCCTGCATCTGGAGAGGCTGCAGTGGAGACAAAACGTCTGGATGTCGGAGGCAAGCAGGACTAACCCTCCACATTCACAGTCCACACACACCAGGTATGCCTTCCTCCAGGCCCGCCGTCTGAGAACAGGGAGTCCCAAAGTGTCCATGAATCAAACTTTGTCAGAAGTCATTCTGAGTGTTTTGATAAGATATCAGTGAATCAAAAAAGGGTTACCCACGTCATTGTCCAAATTCACTGACAAAATCAAGGGCAATCTGTATGGACAAAAAGGAATGGGTGGTCACTATGACTAAGCCTCTGGTTCTCACATGTTTGCTTAACCTAAGTGCAGACCAGGCAGGCTTCCAAGGTTTAACCATGACTGGTTACTTACTTTACCAAAATATTTTTGTCTGCCTCACAGTATAAACTTTGGGGTGGGGGTGCTGACCACCTGCCAGCACTGAGCTTTGACATGCTTTAGTTTGCTGAGTTCTCCCAATAACTCTGCAAGATGGGTACTCCCACTGTGCCCACTCGATGGTTAGAGAAGGGGTGTCACAGAGAGATTAGGTAACTTGTCATAGACCACTTAGCTGGTAAGGACAGGACCCACACCTAGTAAGTGGGCCACACTCTTAGTCTCCATGTAGTGACCCCTCCGCAACAGCCAGAGCGTTTTCTCTCATCAGGCAGAAACCCAGAGACCTGATTTTCAGTCTATGTTCTAACAGTAAAATGTCATAATTAAGGTCCTTCCTCCTACCAGTCCCCCTTCTTTAAAATGAAGGGGTTAAAACTACATGGTCTCTCAGAGTTTGTCCTACTTGGAAGTTTTGTGAGCCATTTTAAAGTTAAAGCAATAGGAAACCAAGAAGTACGTTTGGGAGAGAAGGCTCATGCCTTTCCCCATGGGCCTCTGCCCTGCCAGAGGTGAGTCAGACGAAGCGTTGCCCTTTAGACAGACTCTGAGGTCCGCCGCGCTTCTTCCTCACATCTGTTCAGAAGCCTAAGTGACCATCCAAGCATTCTTTCATTCTACAAATATTTATCAGCGGACTATTCTGTTCCAGGCACTGTGCCAGGCTGGGTGGTGTAACAAAGACCCAGATGCAGTCCTCATCCTTGGGCAACTCAGAGTCTAGTGGGGAAGACAGGATTGTCAGTGCTAAGCCAGTTCCATATTGCGTGTGTACTGGGGGGGCGGGGGGGACCCTGAATTGCTGGAAGAACGGCTGGCCAGACTTCTGAAAGGATGTGATATATATTCTTAGCCTGAAGGGCATGGATGTATCACTGGGGCTGACAGGAGGAAGAATAGGCATGTCGGGCAGATGGAAGAGTAAGTCCCTAAGGCAAGAAGAAGCGAGAAATGTCTTGCCACTGGAACATGGAGTGCAAGAGGGGAAGGAGGGAGATGAGATGAGGCCATGTGGCCCCGCAGGAGCCCATCGTGGGAAGCTCAGTAGGCCACAGGGAGGGGCTGGCCTTCGGTCTGTGGGTATTGGGGAGGCTTACACCACAGGAAAGTGATTGTTATGGGTTGAATTGTGCCCCCCCCAAAATATATCAGAGTCCTATCCCCCAGTACCTCAGAATGTGACCTCATTTGGAGATAGGCTTTTCACGGAGGTAATCAAGTTAAAATGAGGTTGTTAGGGTGGATCCTAATCCAACATGACTAGTGTCCTCATAAAAGGGGAAATTTGGACATAGAAACATACAGGGAAGAGACCACCAAGGTGGCCTGCAAGCCAAGGAAAGAGGCATGGAACAGAGCTGCCCCTCACAGCCCGCAGAGGGAGCAACACTGCCAATGCCTTGATTGCAGACTTCTCACCTTCAGAACCGTGAGATTGTAAATTTTTTGTGGCACCCCTCGGTTTGTGGTATTTCATTACCTATCAAGCTAATCCATGACTTGTTCGAACTCTCAGTTTTAAAAAATTAATGTGCCTACAGTGTAGAGAATAAATTGAAAGGGGACAAGACTGGACGTGGGGAGGCTGTTCTGAAGGAGGAGGTGATAAAGGTCTCCATGCAGGCGTGACCGCAGAGACAGAGCAAGGCTGGCAGGCTGGGAGAGTTCAGTAGATGTAAAATCTCCAGGATGTCATCATAAGTTGAGAAATGAGAGGAAATGAGAAATCAAGGGCAGTGCTTGGTCTGTGTTTGTTTGCAGCTCAGATAAACACGTGGGCAGAGCAAAGTCTAGTCATCCACTCCATCTGGAATCACAGGCATGAGCTCTGTAATACTTAAGGACATGCCACAGAGTCATCGCCTTTAGCTTGCCACCTAGTTCTGGCTTTGATCTTGAGGTGCTCCTAGCTTCATGCCGGGCGTGGGTTCGTTTTCTCCATAAGTACTTGTGGATCGCTCACAGTGTGCCAGACACTCCGCCAAGCTGTGGAGATGTAACAGTGAAGGAAAGAAAGGGGACTGCTGTGTAATATGTCAAGAAGACAAACGCTGATCACATAAATAAATGAACCCTTACAGACTGTGGTTAAGTGCTATAAAAGAAGGAAGGAGTTCTATAAGAGCATAAAGCAGGGTGACTCGATCCAGAAAAGTATTGGCTGGACTGAGTTCCAAAAGACAAAAGAGAAGAAAACCCACAGGACATGGGCCACTGTGAGCCAAAGTGGGGAGGAGCCTGACATATTTGAGGACCTAACTGAAGTCTCTGGGGAAAATAAGGCTGAGGGGAGGCTGGAGAGCACTCAAGAAATACTCAAGGAAGAGGGGCTTTGTGCTGGGTTGAGAAGCATCCTCCCAAAATTCATACTCACATGGGACCTCAGAATGTGACCTTATTCGGTAACAGGGTCTTTGTAAACATAATCAAGTTAAGATGGGGTGACACTGGATGTAAGCGGGTTCTAACCCCGTGACTGGTATCCTCTGAAGAAGCGGGAAATTCGGGCACGCACACTGGAACCCAGGAGGTAGCTCACAAGCTGTGCAGGCTGAGGGTAAGATGTTACCTGGAGTGCATTTGCGGGGGGCTACCTTAGCTCTTTTTGAGGCAGATGTCTGATGGCAGTCTTTTCTAGGCACAAGTTCTTGTTAACATCATCAGCTTTATAAAGGGATAATGATAATAATCACTATTATTTATTGAGCACTTACTAGGCACTAGTTAATTGTGTTAAACACTTTATGTTGCAAGAACAGTATTAACATTATTCCCATTTACACGAGGACTCTGAGACACGGTTAAATTCTATAACTTGCTTACAAACACACAGTTAGTAGAATTATGGAACTAGGATTTGCAACATTTGACCTAAAACCTTGCCCTTGATATGTTAATTGTTGCCAACTCCAAATAGGACTCACCTGTATGTAGCTGACAATAAACACCAGCCACAGTTGAAGCACTAACTGGAGAATAATATTGACACTTGAGGTTTCTCAAGTTTAACTAAAGGAAAAAATTACTCAGGGAATTTTGCCTAAAGAACATGTGGCCCATCCCTGCTGTCCTGAACATCTAAAATCCCAAATATTTCAGCCCAGGTTCCTGGAGATTTGAGCACCTAGACAACCTTACCTTAGCCTACAAACTAGTGCTTGTGTGAATCTTTATGCACCAAACACGGCCAGGAGCCCGTGTGAGACTGATGAAAAGAAATCCCACACATGCCTGGTCTTAGAACACAGATGCTACTATTTCACCTAAGTAACTGGTTTATTTTTATCTTTGTTCACTGCGAACCCAGTGACTGACCAGAGAGCGTGGAGCCAAATCTGAGGCACCCCCTGACCCCCAACAAGGGCCACTACAATTGCACTTTCACAGTCACTTCTGGCTCAGTCCTAGGTCCCTGCCCTCGTTTGTTCCCTCTTTCCTTCCTCGTCTAACATCGTTTTCAGTTTATTTTACCATGTAGTTTGAATGTTCCTCCAGAAATAGGACTTTGTGTAAGTGTTAATAATTTTAAGGCACAACAGGAAATCCACTGAAATTTAGAGACAGTGGTTACCCCTGGGTAGTGGAGGCTCAGTAGTTTTTTAAATTTTGCTTCATCATAAAGGGGCCCAGCTCTCTGACCATAAACGATGTTTCTTTTATAAATACAAACATACATTTTTAAATTACAAACTGTAAAATTCTATTTAACGTTACTGTTTGGGATACTGGTAGAAGTGTCATCTGTGAGGGGAGGTTGGAGGTGAAGACAGAGACATTTACAAGAAAGGGTAACATGAGAGTTAATTTTACGTGTCAACTTGGCTGGACCGCAGTGCCCCGATATTTGGTCAAACCTCGTTCCGGATCTGTCTGTGAAGGGATTTTTGCATGAGATTAACATTTAAACCAGTGAATTTTGAATAACACAGATTATCATCTATAATGTGAGTGGGCCCCCATCCAATCGATTGAAGATCTTAAGAGAACAAAGACTGGCCTCCCCAGAGCAAGAGTGAATTGTGTCAGCAGACTCTTTGGGCTGGAACTGACACCCCTTTTCTCAGCCTGCAGCCTGCCTGCCTGCCTCGCAGGTTTTGGCCTACCAAGCCTCCATAATCATGTGAGTCAATTCCTTAAAATTAAAAAAAAAATCCCTCCTAAAGATATCTATGTATCCTATTGATTCTGTTTCTCTGGAGGACTCTGACTAAGACAGAGGGATATACCATGTTAGTGGATCAGAAGACTCAGTCGTTAAGATTTCAGTTGTCCTTTAGTTGATCCATTGCAGGAGTCAGCGACCAGCAATTTTTTTCTATAAACAGCTGTATGTAAATAGTTAGCCTTCGTGAGTGGTATGGGTTCTGTCAGAACCAGTCAGTCCTGCCATTGTAGTAAAAGCAGCTGTGGATAGTACATAACCAAATAAGCATGATCGTGCCCCAAGAAAACTTTATGGACACTGAAATTTGAATTTCATGTAAGTCTTATGTACTACAAAATAGTCTTTTGATTTTGTTTTAACCTTGAAAAAATGTAAAAACCACTCTCAGCTTGCAGATTGTACAAAAATAGGGATACATGAGATCTGGGTCACAGTTTGCCAGCCCCTGGTCTATGGTTCGAAGGGCTTCAATCAAAATTCTATCACATTAAAATCGTAAGAGTGTACACCTTAGATGTATGTCATTTTTAGTTATCAAATATAAATAAAATATCAAAAGCCAAAAACATTTTTAAATTCTATCAGGCCTTTTTGTAGAAATTAAAAAATTGTTCTAAAATTTATATGGAAATGCCAGAGAGTCTAGAAGAACCAACATAAATTTAAAGTAAAGAGGACTTACACTGCCCAGTTTCAAGCCTTACTAAATTTTAGTAATCAAAACTGTTTGCTATTGATTTTATAGGTCAATGAAACAGAATAGATTAGAAATATGTCCACACATATATGGTCAATTGATTTTTGATGAAAGTGCCAAGGCAATTTAATAGGGAAATTGTAGTTTTTTCAACAATTGGTGCTGGACCAATTGGATATCCATATGGTTAAAAAAAAAGACTTCAAAACAACTCACACCACATTTAAAAATAATCCAAAATAGATCATACACTTTAAGAGTTAAATCTACAAAACTTCTAGGAGAAAATATTTATAACCTTAGATTAGGCAAAGATTTTTTTTAATAAACAAAAGGCACAAACCATGAATTGAGCTTCACCAAAAGACAAATGCCATCTGCTCTCACCTATAAGAGGAACCTAATGAACAAAACAAACAAATGAGCAAAATAGAACCAGAGGAATGGAAACCAGGAACAGACTGACAGCGACCAGAGGGGAGGGGGCAGGAAGATTGGGGGTGGGGGGAGAAAGGGAAGGGTTTAATCAAGTAGCAGGTGTGGATGACCCATGGACATGGACAGGGGGGTGGGGATTGACTATGGGAGCAGAGGTGGGCAGGGCAGGGGAGAGCAATGGGAGAAAATTGGGACAACTGTAATACAACAATAATAACAAAATTGAACTTCTGCTACTTGGAAGACACTATTTGGAAAATGCAAAGACAGACACAAACTGGGAGAAAATGTTTGCAAAGATACATATCTACTAAGGACTTGTATCCGGAATAGGTGAAGAACTCTCAAAATTAGTGATAATATAAACAACCTAATTAAATAATGGGCAAAAGATCTGAACAGACAAAAAAGTGATGCAAAGTGATGCAAAAGAAGCCCATGAAATGATGTTCAACATCATTAGCCATGAGGGAGATGCAAATTGAAACCACAATGAGACCCCAGTACACATCCACTAAAATGGCTTAAGTCTAAGATCAATGATACCAAGTCCTGGTGAGGGTAGCGGCTGCAAATCTTACCCATTGCAAAATGGGACAACCACTTTCCATTTTGGCAGTTATTTAAAATGACTTGATGGTTTCTTAAAACGTTCAATACACAACTACCAAACAACCCAGCAATGCCACTCCTAGATATTAACCCAAGAGAAATGAAAATTTATGTTTACACAAAGAACTGTGAGCCAATGTTGATAGCAGCTTTATTCATAGGAGCCAAAAATTGGAGCCAGTCTAGCAACTGATGAATGGATGAACAAGTTGTGGTATATCCATATGTGGAATATTACTCAGCAATAAAAAGGGAAATTCCTGATACGTGCAACAACTTGGATGACTCTCTAAAGCAATACACAAAGTGAAAGAAGCTAAACAAAATAGCACAAAAGGCTACATACTATATGGTTCTATTTATATGACATTCAGGAATAGGAAACAGGAAATCAATGTTTTCTAGGAGTGGGGGAAGGGTAGTAACTACAGAGGGGCAGGAGAGAAATCTTCAGGGTGATGGAAATGTTCTATATCTTCACTGTGATTGTTGCATTACAGCATGCATTTGTTAAAACTCACCAAACAGAATATTTAATGTGGATACATTTTACTGTACATAAATTATACTTCATGTATAATGAAACCTGAGTTTAAGAAATGAAATACTTTGTAGAAAATAAAGGTAGAAAATTAGAACTTGAGCTAGGGAAATGTTTTTTTTTTAAAGATCAAAATGTATTGACAAGAAAATATTGATAAAGCCATCTCAGCATTGAAGCCAAAGTCCTTGCACTGGTCTACACAGGGCTCCACATGAACTGTCCCTCTGACCTCTGGCCTCATTTCCTGCCTCTCTCTGCTCATTCAGTTCAGTCTACTCCCCGTTTTGTTATACCTCCAGCACACCAGGCCCACTTCTGCCTCAGAGCTTTCACCGGAACCAGCTTATGCTCGTGCACTTGCTTCATCACAAAGGAAATTACCAGGGGTGACTGAATGTTCAAGACCCACCCTCCAATTTGGAGCTTCACTTTTGGGTGTAATTCCGGGTCTGACCCATGACCGCCCTGCTTGTCTGATTGGGAATTGGGTTGAATTAGCCTGAGCAAGGGTCTTTGTTCTTACAGTTCTTAGAGTTTGTGACAGCCAAAGACTACATTTCCAATGAAGAGACTAGTCCACTGAGAGATCATGCTTCTTTCTTAATCACCATTCACTTAGGAGAAACCAAACTTTTAACCAGTGATGTCACTTAATTAAACCACAAAGAATTTCCCTGAGTGACTCGTTAGCACTAAAGCAGCCTAGACAGGCGATTCTCAAGTGGTGTTTCCCTGGGGCCTCATTAACAAGATCGTAGAAGAGACCAGGCCCCCCAGAGGCAGCTCCAAGGACACTGAAACTTTTCTGATATTTTACATCCAAAGCCTCCTGGCTTCCTCAAGGGGTTATTATAACCACCAATGCCATTAGCAAAAGCTTCCAAGTCTGGGTCCTGCCTAACTCCCCAGCCTCATTTCTTTTCATAACTTACATTCTCACCTTCCCAGAAGAACCAATAGTTTTCATCTCTTGTAGTACTACTATTTAATTAAGTATCTGGAGCGGTAATTGGAGAATGATTCAAAGCTCAATCCCAGTGAGAAATAATGCTCTGTGATAGATTAGCAATGTCTGTCATGGATGAGGAATAGAGGAGATTGTAGCATGCCACCTATGTGTTCATCATCCATGCCCTCTACCAAATCCCAAATCATGCTGCATTACCCAAACACTTAACACTTCTTCACACCTCCATGTTTTCATATGTGATTATATTTGCCTCTGTTCTTGACTTAATTAATGCCTAGTCCTCATCTTTCCAGGCCTGACTTCTCCTCCATAGATTTCTCTGAGCACTTTTTCTTATCTTAGATCCAAATAACTCTCTCCACCGTGCTCTTAACATCAGCTTCCCACTGCAGGTATTGCTCTGATCTGGGTAATTGGGCTGCTGGGCAAGAATAACTTCTAGAGAGAAGTTCTTGGTGGAGGGCTGAGAAGACAGGCCCAGAAGACACCACTGGTGGTGATGCTCTGGTGGGTAAGGAAAGCAAAAAGGGTAGAGACATTTTCAGGGGGGATGGGAAGACAAAAAGTAGAACTTAGAAGAAGAGCCAAACAAAAAATCGAGAGACCCTTCTTCCTTACAGGTACCAGTGGAGGCTCAGCTACATGATAGCACAGGGCGTTGAGAACAGAGTGAGGAATCAGTGGAGCGAAGGGCACAGTCACATATAGGTGGAAGTTCTGCACTAACAGGAAACACTAAAGGGAAAGGAAAACCAACCCAGGTAGAAGCACAAAATGCAGAGAGAAATGACATGCAGTTAGGAGCAAATCCAAATTAATATTGCCCATTTAAATTAATAGTAAGGATGTCTCATAGGATTTAAAATACATGTTGAACTAAAATACATTAAAACTATAGCTCAAAAGGCAAGAGGGAAGAAAATGAGTTCAAGTGTTCTAGGGTTCTTGTGTTTGCCAGGATATGGTAAAAAAATCTATCTGTCTATCTATCTATCTATACACACATATATGTATATACACACACACACACACATATATATATTGGACATTAGTAAGTAAAAGATGTATGTGTAATGTTTAACATAAGCACTAAGAGAATATTTTAAAATCTATAAGTAACAAACTATTATGAGGGCAAAAGTTGAATATTAAAAAATAACTAAGCCAGAAAAAGACAAGGAAGAGAAAAACAGCAGGACAAATATAGCAAGATGGTAGAATTCTGATTTCAGTAATGGCAAAGCAGTTTGTCTCAGGCTGACCCTCCTACATTAATAATTATAAATTATTGGGAAGGAAACTTAGGGGGGAAATATTTATTTGAAGGCTTTAGAGAATAAGCAAAAGCAGGTAGAAAATGGAGACAAATTAATATTACAAGCAGGGGCTGCACTGAGATTCATATTTATTTAGCTTTTCTCCTGAGAGTACACTCCAGATCCCACAAAGCCAGGTGGCTAAAACTCTGGCGAAAGCCCACATGTCAATGTGAAGAACACTGGAGGGGACAGCACTGCATGTCCTCCAGACACTCAAAGTATGACAAAGTATGACAAAGGAAAGTATGAACAACTTTATGCTGAAAAATTCAACAACCTATGAGCAAATTCCTTGAAGATCACAAATTGCAAAGACACAATGATAAGGCAAATCTAAATAATTTAATATCTATTTTAAAAGTTAAATTAATAATTCCAAACCTTCCCAGAGCAAAACCCCCAAGCCTAGATGGCTTCATCAATGAATTCTGTCAAACATTTAAAGATGATATAATACCAAACTTACATAAACTCTTTCTGAGAATAAAGTCTAGAAAATCTAGAAAGACATGGATGAATATCTTTTTTGACTTTGCAGTAAACAGAGTTTCCTGGATAAAGAAAAGAAAACAAACCCTAACCATAAGGGGGTGAAATGGTGAGTTGGACTTTATCATGATGTTTTAAAGTATGTTCTTCAAAATTATATTAAGAAAATGAAAAGGCAAATCATGGACGAGGAGAAGATATTTATAATATCTATAACTTATAAAGGTAATAACAAGACAAACAACCTAATAAAAAGTGGGCAAAAAATTTGGACACATCATAAAAGAAGATGATCACATGCAAATGATCAACAATCCTCAATGTCAGTCAACATGGGAAAATGAAAGTTAAAACCACAGTGTGATGCCACTTAATTCCCACCAGGAGAATAGCTAAAACTAAAAAGACTTATATTAATCAAATGTTGCCAACAAGGAAGGACAATCAAAATTTTCAAACCTCATGCCATGGTGCAACCACTTCGGAGAACTATTTAGCAGTTTCTTATAAAGTTAAGTACACACTTACCATATGATCTAGAAATTCTCCCCCAAATATTTATGTAAGATAAATGAAGACATACATCCAGGAATGACTTGTATCAAATGTTCATAACAGTTGTATTCATAATAGCCAGAACTAGAAATAATCCAGCTGTCCATCAGCAAGTAAAAGAGTAAACAAATCTCTGTATATTTACACAACAGAAAGCTATCCAGATTAGAAAAAGAACAAACTATTGATAAACACACACGAAAAGGATAATCTTACAAGACATCACACTGAGCAGAGGAAGCCAGAAACAAAAAGTACATATAATATGATGCCATTCATGTGAAGTTCAAGACCAAGGTTTTTACAATACAAATACTGAATCATCATGTTGTGTAGCAGAAACTAATATAATATTATATGTCAGTTACATCTCAACTTTTAAGGGGGAATAAATAAATAAACTAAGAAAGAAAAAAACAAGCTCATCTATGGGGCTAGAAGTCAGAATAGTAACTACAGGTGATTATCTCCCCCTGCTTTTCCACTAGCAAGGTGATGCCCACAGGCACTACTGTACTTTGCAAACCTTTACACTGCTTAAAGTCAATTCAGTGATGAGATTCCCTGCCTTCTCCCTGGTTTGATGACAATTAGAAGTGTCCAGACCAGCTAATGCATCAGATACAGCTGCCATCCTGAATGGCAGCTACAAGTTCATCTAGATTTAGAAAGCAGGATATACAAAAAATATTTCACTGGAGACACTGAGTTGGGAAACTTACATCCATATTTTTCCAAACCTGCAGAGAACTCACCTATGATCTCTTGTCTGGCTGCATGAGAAGGGTGGTCAGATTTAGAGCAAGGAGAAGAAGGTTCTCCACAATGATGATGCAGAATCACCCAAAGAGGCCACAAAGCCAGGTTATTCAATAAGCCCATGGGCACATCACCTGATGGTCACTGAGCTTTTCAAGGGCTCATGGAATTATTTGAGACTTGGGAGAAATAAATGTATTGTCCAAAATACTCAAATAAAATGATAAAATTGAAATTATACACGTTTAATGAAATGTCTACAAAATGCAATGTGTTAACTAGTCAACTAAAACCCACCTTGACATGTATGTAAATTATATTAAATGGGGCATATGGATGCATTTTAATATGTTTCGTATGATGTGGAATGAGGTATCCAAAAGAGATTTGTCTTAATAGCATGAAGGCCAGAAAATTACTGCCTTGCTTACATGCCATATTGTAAGTTTTCTGGTACGTCTAATAAAGTTCCCCTTTCTTTTTGTGGAGAAGGAGATGCGGTTGTGTCTTTCCTTTCTAAGGCACAAGGGAAGTCAGTCTGCATGATGCTGGGAACCAGGAGTCCAAGCTCTTGAAGAGAAAGTCCTAAATGACCGATGGGCCAGAATGAGGCCAACCCTGCATGAGCCCCTGAGCTTGGGGCACATTCAGAGTTGATGCAGACACTGGCCCGCAGTATCCGTGTCATTATGGATGAAATGAGACATTCCCATGGACTACCGAGTTCGGTGGAGGAAAAGGGACAGCATGGCTTTTTCTCTCAAGGGGAGCAAAAGCCTTGGCCCTTGCCATGATCGACCTTTATTGGGTTTCTCGTCACATTACATGATGGTCCTCATTTACTATGCACAGGTTCACTTTAGGTGGTTACCTTTTATAGAAAACAAAGGAGCCAATGCTGATAATCACATCACAGAAGAGGGATATTGGCACATGAAAAGGCAAAAGTGGTTGAACGGGTTACACTCATCCTTGGAAGGTTTAGCATGGATTTTAGGAAGTTACTTTGCAGTAAATGTGCTCAATTCAGGGTGAGGGAGATTTTTAGCAAGAGCAAGACTCAAAGCGGCCTAGGCACATTGCAGGCCTGATTCCCCACAGGAGAACCTATCCATGGGCATGGGTCCTATGCAGCTCCGAGTGGGAGCTGGGCCATGCCACGCAGAACAGTCTCCTACAAAGTCACTCCATTTCTTCTTCTTCTGTGTCCCACATGCCATCTCGGGACTTACAGAGGAAACCAGCAGTATCTCGGGTCACATTATCTAGGATTTTGCCATCAAGCTACTTCCCTCAAACCAGTATCCCAGATCCTGGAAAATTCCTAGAACATAAGTCATTTGAGCATGCGCCAACTGCATTGTTTGTGACTGCTGACCTTCAGAACGAGAAGAGCTTAGGGGTCACCATGACCTAAGCCATGTCCATCATGGGAATGGTTGCTTAGCATAGGGTGAACACAGCACTTGGCTGTGGATTCTGCCATTTATAGGTTTTATGACCTCACAGAAATCTCATCTGAGCTTCTGTCATCCCATCTATGAAATGAAAGGAAGAATTCCAATTTACGTGTATTTTACCACAATTAAAAAAAAAAAAAAAGCCAGACCCCCTACTCCATCCTGTAGGATGAGGGGGAGGAGGTGGAAACTAGGCTGTATCCTGAGTGCCCTTCGTGGAGGCAAGAACTGAGAACCAAGACAAAAACAGGCCCCTGAGTATCCCCGCGGTGGCGGTGGGGGAACTTGGGGTTGGAGCTTCACTGAGTGTGGCTAGAGGGGAGCCAGAGAAGGGAAGTCAGAGGCAGATGGGGAGATAAAGGGGAACAGCTTTTCAGACTTCAGGGAACCATTTCTCAGTGAACATCATCGTGGTGTGCGGAGCGCTGGTCATAGATCAGAGAAGAGATAGCAAGCCTGGAAAAAGTGAGTCATGGGAGAGGAAAGAAAACAGCACTCAACTAAAGAGGAAAAGAATGACCCAGAGACAGCACGACACGGTGCTGGGGTCTCCATTCGAGGTTCATTAACAGAATCATCAGGAAGTGTGTGAACATCACCTGTGCCCACCACATCACCGCACCCTCCACCCGCCATGCCCCCATCCCGGCTGTGATTTGGCCTCTGGGGGTCCTGAGCAAGGCACATGGTGGATAGTGGCCACATGTCGGAATTTCACTGTTGCTTCTCACCACCTCATGTAGCTGTACCACTGTAGACAAGTCACCTAATTCCCAGCACCTCCATTTCCACCTTTGTGAAACAGGAAAACCGACTCACAGGGCTGCTCATAAGAGTTCATGAAACAGGCAGGTCAAGTCCATCCACAGAGTGGGCTCTTCATAAATCCATATTCTCTTTGCCTCTTATTAATGGCACATGTCACACTTGGGAACCCAGAAAGCAAGAGAAGACACCGCAGGGGATTTTGAATGGAGGACAGCACCCATTTCTCATAATAAGTGTGTATAAGAGATGACATTTAACATAGAGCCCCTGTTATAAGGGTTTAAAATCTGCCAAGGAGGCAACTTTAGCCATAATAGCTAAAACACCGGAAACAAGCAAACACCCACTGATGGCTGACTGGATAAATCAGTTGTGGTATACATTAAATACTTACACAGCAGTGAGGACAAACTGCCGACACACAGCCACATGGCTGTCCACAGACATGCCAAGCAAAAGAGGTCAGGTGCAAAGAAGACGTACTGTTTGACTCTGTTCAAGTGGGATTCAAAGGCAGATGACAGTAATCAACGGTGACAGACACCAGGATAGCAGTTATATTTCAGAGGTTTTGACAGGAAATGGACACACAAAAGCCTTCTCGAGTGCTGGAAATTTCCTATACCTTGATTTCTTTGGTGGTACTTGAGTTTATACTTATATAAAAATGCATGCACTTGTTGTATGTTGTATTCCAAGGGGCAGGGGGCACCTGCGGCAGAAGTCTGCAATAATGTCCTGCCACGTGGTCCTGAATCCCAAAATACCACACCCGGAGCTGTGCAGTTGGCTCAAAAGTTCTTTGGGGCAGAAGTATAGAGACAGAGCAAAAAGAGCATTTGAACCTAGGTTGGGAGGAAATCAAACACGATAGGTAAGATAGTGGAAGTGTTTCCCTCTAATTCCCTTAATAGTGCCCTGTAAGAGCATCTTTGAAGTCTTAATATTCCTTACTGCCATTCACATAAAGTTGTTCTAGTTTCAAGTTCATTTTCATGGGAAAGCATGAGTGAGTAGAAGAGTGGGTTGTAGGCGTGCCTAACATTTTGACACTTTTCTACTCAAACATCATCAGCAGTGTGGACTGTGTGGACTTGACAGTCTTGGCATCATTGCTCTTCTGTACTTCCATAATTCAACTTCTCATGCTGCTTGTAATTATTTTGAGCCGTTGCCAGGTAAACGGTGGTGCCACGGTGATGTTCTTTGCGGTTCTAGGGTGCAGGACCGCAAACACAAAACAGAACTAAAAACAGATCCACTGAGTTAGATCATCCATGTTTCTGGCCCTGTGAACATCCTTCGCACATATGGAGACTGTCTCCAAGGTACAAGTCAGAATACCCGCTTCCCCACCTTCTCTTGGAGCTGGAATGCAGGCATATACACTAGGCTCTGTCGATCTGATGCAAAATAAAAATCACTTTCATTCCAAGTGGAGAAGGGTGGAGAAGCAGGTGCTGCGCAGAGCCATTTTCTGGCCATGGTGCTGTAGAAGCAGCCGGCTTTCAGGGGCATCAGTAGCAGAGTTGGGAGCGGAGGCACCTGTGTGAGCTGACGGTAGCAGATGTCGTCAGCGGGGCAGTAGCTGCTGTTTCTGGGCAAGATGTCTCCAAGCCTAACCCTCCAGTCCTGCCAGTGTTTCTGTGAGCTACACCATGTCCTGTAATACATTCCTTCCTGCTGAAATGGGCCGGGGGATGTGCTGAGGGCCTGGACTGAATCACCTGCTGTATCAGCCAGCCTTCTCCAGAGAAACAGACCAGTAGGATATGTGTATGTGTATGTGTATGTGTATGCGTATGCGTATGCGTATGCGTATGCGTATGTGTGTGTATGTGTATGTGTGTGTGTATGTGTGTATGTGTATGCGTGTGCATGTGTATGTGTGTGTGTATGTGTGTGTGTGTGTGTGTGTGTGTGTATGTATGTATGAATGACTTTAGTTTTAGGGTTTGCTCACATGACTTTCAGGGTTGACAAGTCTGAAATCCATAGGGCAGGGCCAGCAGGCTGAAAACTCAGGTAGGGGTTGATGCTCTAATCTTGAAGAAGCAGAAGACTTCAGTTTTTGTTTTTAAGGGTTTTTCAACTGATTAGATAAGGCTGACTCACATTATAAACGGTAATCTCTTTTACTGAAAGCCGGCTGATCACAGATGTTAACCAGGCCTGAGAAACACATTCACAGCCACGTCTAGATCAGGTTTTGGTTAAATAACTGTAGCCTAGCTAAGTAGAGGCAACACTAACCATCACACCAGCCAAATCAAACTTCCAGAACAGGCATTCATATTATAAGCATTAAGATCCTTCACTCTGAAGAAGCCTTTTTTGGTGCATTTGACCTAAGTTTCCATTTGCAAAAAAAAATCACACACTGTTGTCCATACAAAGCAAAGCCTGCCCAATCTAGGCAGCTGCATTCAAGAAAAGACTATAATGTCCTGGTCAGTGTGGCCCAGCTGGTTAGAGTGTCATTGGTAAATGAAAAGGTCATGGGTTCAATTTCAAGTCAGGATGCATGCCTAGGTCACAGGTTCAGTTTGGGGTCTGGATACGTACAAGAAGCAACTGATCAATGTTTCTCTCACACATTGATGTTTCTCTCCCTCCCTTCTCCTCTCTAAAATCAATAAGCATATCCTCTGGTGAGGATTAAAAAAAAAAAGAAAGAAAGAAAAGACTCATTGAAATCCATCCCATCCTCCCCTCCCATAGCCCTCCACCTGGCCCCCACTGCCATTGATTTCAGCAGGACCGTGGCCTTGGTCTCTTCTCCATTCTACCGGCCTCTGATTCTTCTCACTCTGCTTTCATCTTGTTTTCTAAAACACTGGTATGATTGTGTCTGCACTGATTAAAATTCATTCCAGAGTCATCATAGTGCTCTGTTTCCTAGGGCCAGCAGCCATCGAAGTTTGGTTGCAAGCAACAGACCTCAACTCTAACCAATATCAGTGGAAGAGGGATTTAAGGAGCAGCCCCAAGGATAGAAGAGAAAATTTAATGGCTTGAGGTTCAGGATTCCCTGGAGATCTTGGAAGCAGGAACTATCAGAAAGGTTTTGCAGAGCCCAGCTGTGGGGAGGAGTCAGAGCTGGGAATCTCAGTCCCCATGCAACTCCACTTGGGGTCAATTTATCAGGAGAGGGGCCAGGATTGATTCATAGGCCCACCCTTCAGCCAGGAGAGGGTCCCTGATGGAGCCACCAGGACTGAAGTTAACAAGAGGGGTGGATCCTCAGGCAAAGCAGGGATATTAGCAGAAGAAGGGAAATAGATACAGGCCAGTAAGACAAGACACAAGCCCTTCATGCCCACTGTCCAGCACCCTAAGAATCCTTCTAGATCAGAGCAACTGGGGAAGCAGGGGAAGATTGCATCCTCTGTATTCACCAGGGCCAGGAGGGAATAGAGACAGCTCCAGCCAACACAAGAGAAATAAGGGCTTTCTGAATGGCAAGACAGGAGGCCCAGCCTCAAGGACCCTCAGCTTGGACCTGTTTCCCCCATTGTTCCTGGGACATTGTTCTCCCCGGGCATCTCTAAAGCCCAGAGTGCAAGCATAAAGGACCTTCCTCAACCTCTTACCTTACCCGTCTGACTGCTCCTCTCTCTTTGCTGGCCACGGGGTACTGTGTGGCTGTGGACAGGGTCTGAGTGCTCAGGGGTCAAGCAGTGGAGGGCAGAGCCGAGTGAGTTGGAAGGGAGATCACACTTATTTTTATTCATTGTCTCTCCACCCCCACTGGAATGTGAGCTCCGTACCAGCTGAAGTTGTGTCTGTCTTGATCACTCTAGTAGCCCCCAGCCCGTGACAATAACTGGCACATAGTAAACAGTTCAGAAAATAAATTGTATGTGATTGAATGAATAGCATGCAAGCAATTTGGAGGCTACACCCCACCACTTTCTGCCTTTGACCCTGAGCCAGACAGATGAGATCAAGCCTGGAACTGAGTTCAAAGCAGGAAGCAAGAGGAAGCTGGACAGGGGCCAGGGTAACGGGTGTGGGACAGTAGCACAGCTCTAGGCTCAGCAAGACCTGAGTTCCAACCTGGCTCAGGCACCTGTGGGAGCCTGTCCCGTGGCCAGCCTGAGTCCCTGCTTCCCCAGTTTTGAAATGGGGTTTTTGGATCAATTCCTTCTTGAGAATTGAATGGGTGAAACTGGCACCCAGTGAGTGCTCTCCTCCCCAGACGCCTGCATCTCTGCTGTCTGCTCTGTAAGGGAGGAAGCTGTTTTTATCAGGTGGTGGGAGCCGAGTGCTACATCTTCTGGGGCTGGGGAATTGTGAGTTTTAGAAGGGCAGCCTGGAGGGGGTGATGCCTAAGCCACAGAGTAAATGATGCATTGGTGGTGGAAGATCTAGACAGCGACAGGCCCCAGGGACCCCAGTGGAAAGTCCTATGCTGCAACGTTTAGCACGTCTGGCTTATGGCTAGGAGAAAGGTCACTTCAGTGTTGCCTCGGCTTCTGGGGGATGGGATCCAAAGAGATACACAGCAGACAATTTGGAAAAAGAATTTTATTCACGTCATGAGAAACAGCTGCCATGAGTCAAGACCTGGATGGAGACAGGGCTCTGGTGGCTTCCAACCAGCGACCTGGAGAAAGTCCACCTCTTCTCTCTATACCCTCAAACCAGGGTCTAAGTTGGGGGTCCAAAAAAGAACACCCACCTCTTTGCTCCCTCAGTGCAGGAGCAGATTCCAGCAGTGCGCTCTTGTTAGGCATTAGATTCTCCTGCTCTATGGATATCTCCCCGAACAGGAGAATGAATCCGATCACCATTCTGGACATTCAGACGAGGACTGAATAGCATACCAGCTACTACTTTGGATCAGCAGCCAGGAACAGAACATTCTGAATTGGCCATCAGAAAGTCAACATTCTTTGCGGGGGTTCCCCAGAATTCTAGAGTGCAAAATAAGAACGCCTAACTTTCTACATGGTTCAGGAGCTCCACATTCTAGAATGCCTATATTCCAAATCAACCAGAAATTTGACATTCTAGGTTGTCAACCAGGAACCCAGTTTTCTGGCATGCCAGAGAAAACCACTTCTAACATTCTGGATGTTTAACCAGGAATTCGGTATTCTGGGATGACAAACAAGACCACAATATTCCAGATAATGGATGAAAAACATAAAGATCTAAATGTCAACCCTGGTCCTCTCTGTGCCAAACTAGAAACCCAACGTTTACGACCATTAACCCTGGCCTCAGCATTCTGGAAAGACGAGTGCACAGCTCTGCCCTCCGGAGCACCGCCACCCTGCCCTTCAGAGCTCTGTGGATGGCCGCTCCACACCAACCCCGTCATCCTGGCGGGGGTCGGGCACGTGGAAGGAGACATAGGGACAAGTCTTAGAGTTGAGGCAAACCAGCTTCTTCAGTGTGGCCGTCTTGACAATGTTGAAGCCCATCTCGCCACCAAACGTGCTCGACTTCCAGTACTCTGGAGAACAGATGGGGTTCCCTAAGAGGCCCTTGAGGGAAAAGGGAGCCCCAATCTCTATCATACTCTCCCCAAAGATGGAGTTTGGATGGCACTTCTCAAGAAGCAGTCCTGGGTAGAACTCCAAGGCATCAATGTCTCCATATAGCTGCTCCAACTCAGCTGCCATCTCTGTCTCTCCTACAAGGGGAAGAAGCTAGAGTCAGAATCATGATCCATCCATTAAGGTTAATCTGGGATGGGAGGGGACTTCTAGGTCCACCTTTTTCTGGGGAAAATAAGGGACTTCAAAGGAAAATTCTGAGCAGATGCCCTAAAATCTGGCCTGGCTGATTGATCCTTCTCCAGGGCTGATTCGAGAAGGAATTTGCTGCTGAAGATGGTGTCAAGAACCTGGATCTGCCACCAAACGGTGTGTGACCTTAAGCAACTCATTTTACTTCTCTGTGCCCTAATTACCTGATCTTAGAGCAGGGAGAAGCTCCCCATATTATTTCCTTCACAGGCAGATTTAAGTAAGTCCTTATCCTGGTCTAAGAGCCTGCATTCTACTGGAGTTCAAAGGTGTAATGTAACTTGCCCATGCTCACAGAGACGGATCTGCCCCTCTGGACTGTCACAGGAGATGGACATTGAAGTTCCCTGCCTATTTCCCCAAACCCACCCTCAGGGCACTAGTGTGTAGTCATGGGTCATGTTATACCCTTGTCAAAACCCTTCAGTGGCTTCCCATTGTCTGTGACAAGGGTTCCCAAATTTGGCTGCCCAACAGCTGTGGATGAGCAACAACAATAACACACACACACACATGCCTACTGAACCAGAATCTCAGAGAGACATCTAGGATTTGTTGTGTTGTTGTTGTTGTTGTTGTTTAGAGAGGGGAAGGAAAGGGGAGAGGGAGAGAAACATCAATATATAGTTGTGTCTTGCACATCCCCTACTGGGGACTTGGCCCACAACCTGGGCATGTGCCCTGACTGGGAATCGAACCAGCAACCCTTTGGTTTGCAGGCCCGAGCTCAATCCACTGAGCTACACCAGCCAGGGCAAGGATTTGGTATTTTTAATCAGTTTTCTAAGCAATTCTTAGGTAGCTAGTCCATAAATGGGTATTTAGGACCCACTAGACAGAATAAAACCCAAAATCCTTAGCATGCAATCCAAGATCCCATACAATGTGGCCCCAACCTCCCATCCCTACCCCTGCCCCACCCCCACAGAAGCTTCTTGCTCCAGCCACACACACGACTGTTCTCCCTGGTACACCCATTGCTTGTGACTCTGTGCTGTTTACTCTCTGTTCCTTTCCCTAGAATGCTCTTCCCTCTATTCTTTACCCAGAAAATCCTTATTTAGCCTTCACACTCAGAAGCCACCTTCTCTCCCCCAGTGGGGTTACTTGCCATCCTGCACCCCCTGTAATCACAGTCACAGTGCTGGCCACATGTTTCCTCAGCGTCTCCCCCACTTTAGTGCAAGTCCACTGAGCTCAGGGACTGCGTCCAGGAAACAGCTGCTCACCTGTGAACTCCTGGAAGGAGGTGTAGGGCGTCATGCCAAACCTCTTGCGGTACTCATTGAAGGACTGCAGCCGCAGCTCTCGGGATTCCTGGATGACGCTCACGGCCACATGCAGGATGTGCTGGTCTATGTTCCTACCCCCACCAATCTGCCAAGAGATAAACACAGTTGTAGCCTGAGAGCCTGGCCACAGTGTCCTGGAAGAGAACTTCAGGCCAGGACCCCTCCCTGAGTCAGGACAGAGAGCACAGCCCAACGCTGCCCTCACCATGCTGGGGGCCTGATCCTGGGGACCTGGTGCCAGGTCTGCCACTGCCATGCCTTCTCAGGGACCCCTGTGAGTCAGTCTCAGCTTCCTTACTTTTAAAATGTTGAGCAGGCTGGGGAGACCACTGTAGTAACTCCACAACTCTCTGAATTTAGGTGGGAATCCGCTACATCTTCTTAAGGAAAGTTCTGGAACTATTAGGTTCAGCACCTAGGACTTTGCAGAGGAGATGGCTGGTATGGCCTCAGCCAAGAGCTCAAGCAGAGGAGACAAGCAGTACTGCTCTGGAAATGAAATTTGGAGGGACAGGAGGCTCTCTGAGCTGGCCAGGGTTAGCAACAGCAGGACAGACGAATATTAACTGCAGAGGCCAAAACGTTAGGGCTTTCCTAAGATAGTTTTAAAATTCTACCTGAAAGAACTCACATGTGTCTGTCACTCTCTGAATCAGTCCTTACCTAGGCTAAGACAATCTTTATCTAGGATAAGCAGGGATGTTTCCTCTTTTAAGGAATTCTGCCAGGAAACCTATTTCTATTGCTTTCCATTCCCTGTGTCATAGCATTGAGATGCAACCAGATGTACCGAGCACCTAGTATGAAAAAGCCCCTGGGAACCAGCCACCACTAGAAGTCAGAGCTGGAAGGCAGGAAGACAGCGTATCAAGTCACTCCTTTCAGACCAGATAAAGCCACTCATAGGAACCCAGGTGACTATGGCTAATTTTTCTTCCCTCTACCAAGCCTCCAGGAAGACAATGATCATAAGCCAGCAAGGGCAGAGCTGAAACCTTGCCACGAAAACTGATACATAAACAAATTTAGCTTAACTAACCTTGGAGTTTACCTTTAAGACCAGTGGGGTAACATGGTATCCTGTGAAGGGAGAGACCACAGGGTTCAAAGCCCCAGTAACCTAGTGAGGTAAAGAAGGCTCCAGAAAAAAAAAAAATCTGATTCATAACTATTAAGGAGCATTGGTCTAAAGAAAGTTCTGTTGTTCAAGATGCATCAATAATGTTGATGCTCAGGAAAGAGTTCCATTTGGGTCAAGCAAGCGTAACTGGATGGGAAAGACGAAGAGCATACTTGGGTGAAACCACACACCATGGAGCAAAGCTAGTGGCAGCCAGTGCCGATCTCAGCCTGACCATTTCCAAGCCTTGGGGCCATTGTGGTTCACTTAGTGTCCCAAAAAGGTATGTTGAAGTCCTACCACCCAGAACCATGAAGAATGTGACCTTGTTTGGCACTAGGTGTATGTAAGAGATGATACTCTAGGACGGTGACTGATGTCCTGATGAAAAGAAAAACCAGGGACACAGGGAGAACACTGAGCTGGAGCCGTAATTCTTGTACAAACCAAGGAACACCAAGGCTTGCTGGCAACCACCAGACGCTGAGAGACAGGCAGGGAGCAGGGTCTTCCCTGGAGCCTTCAGAGAGAGCGTGGCTCTTCCGACACCTTGATTTTGGATGTCTAGCCTCCAGAACTATGAAAGAACAAATTTCTGCTATTTAAAGCCACCTAGTTTGTGGTCCTTTTGCAGCCCTGGGAAACTCATACAGGGACTTTGGGCAGATTACTGAAGCTAGCCTCAGTCTCTTCCTATGCAAAATGGGGGCAGAAAGAGCATCCACCTGATATGGTTGTGAAATAAGCGAGATAAACCATGCAAAGCAGTTATCCCGTGGTAACCGCAAGATGTAGCTTTGGGTGGCCATTATCAAGGGAGCCTGGTTTCATCACTTCCCACGCTCTCTTCAATGTCCCGAGAGTCAGCACGCTTCTGCCCTGTGCCAGAACACAGCAGGGCTGTTCACATGCGTCGTCATGGTCATTCCTTAAAAATTCTTTGGAAACCATGCAGCCCCACATAAGAGCTATTGTCTCTGTTTGTGCCTGTATCCTCACAGGGAAAAGAGGCCATAAAGCAGCCAACAGCTGCCCACTGGTGGCAGTAGATGCTAATTTCAGTCAAATTACCAGGAGGAAATGTAAATCCACATGGTGCCACAGCTTCGTGACAGGGTTTAGGGACAAGGGTTAGAGAGCAACAGAGGAAGAGACCTGCAGTGAAGGATGTGGGAGCTTCCAGACATGGGAACAAGGAGATCTAGGAGGGAGCTGGTTAGGAATTCCAGGGGGAAAGGCTATGTTAGTTTGCGAGGGCAGCCATACCAGAGTGCCACCAACTGGGCAGCTTTAACAACAGACATTTACTTCCTCACAGTTCTGGAGGCTCGAAGTCCAAGGTCAAGGTGTCCGCAGGGTTGATTTCATTCTGAGGCTGGGAGATGGCCATCTTCTGCCTATGCCTTCCCCCTGTGCACACCTCTGAATCCCGTCTTCTCTTAAGGACACCAGTTAGACCAGTGCCCACCCAATGGTCCCATTTAACCTTAATGCCCTCTTTAAAGGCCCTGTCTCCAAATACAGCCACACTCTGAGGTGCCAGGGGTTCAGACTCTCAGCATAGGACTTGGTGGGGAGGACATTCAGCCCATAACAGTAGCCTATGATTTAATGAAGACCTAGTATGTGCAGGACCTTCACGTGTACTACCATACTCCGAGTGCCCTCCTGATCCTCAGATCACCATGCCCTTGACTTCTGGGGCTTTGCTGTGCTGTCCCCTCCATCCGAAAAGCAATCACTCCTGCCATCAACACTACCTCTTTCCCTGGGAGGTGCCTGTCCAGCCCTCAGGTCTCTGCTCAAACATCACTTATCTGCAGTCCCCCCTCTGGCTCAGAAACCCCACTCTGAATCCCCACAGCACTGTGAGGTCGGTGGACTTTTGTGGATTGTGGTTCCTAACATGTTTGTTTGTTTGTTTGTTTTTAATAATTCACATCAGAGAAGCACTTGGCACAGGGCCTAACAGGTAGCGAGTGCTCAGCTGATGTTAGCTGTCACATGACTGTTATTCTTTTCCAAGGTTAAGCAGCAAAAGGACAAGCACCGAGGAACCACACTGATCTTGGTCACCACTGTATCCCCAGCAGCTGGAGCAACGCCTGGCACTGCCGGGCAAATGAAAGGGCAAGAGAATGAATGCAGGCATGCTCACAGCTGCCCTGCAGGAGTGACACTGGCCCCATTTTTCAGAAAAGAAAACTGGGATCTGGATCCAGGTCTGCAGGGTCCCAGAGCCCGCCTGGCCTCGCTGAGGCTCCTCCAGGGCTTACCCGGCCAGCGCTCTGGCGAGAGAAGGCATCCACCAGGGCCTCGACCCCGTAGTCCGTGAGCATGGAGGTGTTGAACAGGAACTGCTCGTAGCTGTAGACCTGGGAGCCCACCTTGAAGGAGTCGGGCATGAGCGGGTGCCAGTGGTAGAGCTGGTTGAACTCCATGGCGATGCGGTTGCGGTACTGGAACTGGGCACCGAACAGCAGCTCCGGGTCGAACTTGAGCTGCAGGAAGTAGCCACTCAGCTGCTGCACATACTCCTCGACCACAATCTTGATGGTTTCCCCTGGGAGAGAGGTCAGCGGAGCACAGCCAGTCAGCCGCCGGCTTGGGCAGCCAGTTTATGAAGAGCGCTTGCTTTTTGCTCCTGTACTGCTGTTATTGTTTTGTTTCATTTGGCTACATTCACTTGCCTTTTTGGTACAGGGTGTGGGAATGGGACTTTCTGTCTCTGGTTGGACTGATGTCCCAAGATAAGAACGGCCAGCAGCTTCTGCATTCCGAAGGGTAGCCACGGGCCCAGCTACCCCAGACGTGCACAAGAAGTAGTTGAGAGCTGGTCTGGGCCCCTGGAGTGACCGCCCTCCCACAGCCTAATAAAGGAAGTCAGAGAGGCCACAGAAGATGGGAAAGCAGAGGTTAACTTAGTGAGGGCGCTCAGGATGCTTGTAATGGGAGTGCGGGAGAGGAGGGGTTTGGAGGAGACCCCTCTGAACGAAGCTGCAGCAGCAAGAGAGGGACACTGAGGACAGAGGTGACTCTAGTCCCAAATACATTCCTTGCACAGTCTCACATATCAGAATTCCTGCACACAGAGCTTCCTCTGCTCCCTCAGTAACCAGCCACAAAGCAAAGAGCCAGTGAAGAAACAAAGTGAACATTCCATAACAGAATGAAAACTGGTCACCTAGATGTTAAAAGAAATGGCTATTTTGGCCAATCAGCCATTAGACAGATGGGCATTTGGCAAATTGATCTGGACCCACTGGATTTGCAATGGGCAGAGCTGGGTCCAAATCCTGGCCCCACCATTTCTGGCCACCTGTGCTGGGGCCGTCACCTAATCTCTCTGAACTTCGCCTGCCCTACCTGTGAAATGTGTAGTATAATAACATCAGTACAGTAATGTTCACAGGTTCCTGGGGAGAAGCAGAGAAAAGGGCATCTAACCTGCGTGGCTCGAGGCCTGGCACAATAGGGAGTCTGCTCACGTGGGTGAGAAGCAGGAGCGGGTGTGAGGGGAGAAGGGCCTCCCCACACTCTTGCATTCACAAAAGATCAGACTAAGGCTTGCAACCACCCACCCCCCTCAGGAACGAGCTCCCCTCGTAATGTGGTAGAAACAGCATAGACCTTGGTGGCAGCCAGACCTGGTTCAAGTCTTCCTCTGCTGCGTGGTCTTGGAGAATTCACTTGACCTCTCTGAATCTGATTTTTCACACGAGTAATCGTATCTGATTCATAAGGTTTTCAGGGAGGGTTAAATGAGGCACTGAACACACAGCTTCACCCCCTTTGGTCATGGCCTGGCCACAGCTTTACCACCAGTCAGTATGCTGGGCAGCCTCCAGCCACAGGCGTGCCCTCTCTGGTCAAGGTCTCTGCAATGCCGGGACTTCAGAACCAGCCCCTCCTCCTTCCTTAAGCTGTACCTATTCCTGGTGCCTGGCTCTTCCAGGCTCAATGGAATCAGACACTATATTTGGGACAGCTGTGCCCAGGGAAGCGAGAGTGGGGGAGGGGGTTACGAGTGACTCAGAGCTAACACGGCCTGGAGGGGTGTAAGAAGCCAAGCTCCTCAGCAGGAAACCATCTGACATTTTCGGCTGCAGACTCGCCCCCATAGGGGACACAAAAGATTCCGTCCCTGAGTCACCTAGAGGCTACCAAACTCCAGGAAGGCACATACACGCAGGGCAGGAACATGGGGATGTCTGAAGGCTGGAGAAGCTGGGGACTGACCCGCACATGCGGCAGGGGGTGGAGGGTAGTGTCACTGTGCATCTGGGTGCGGTACAATGGGGAAACTGAGGCTTGCGGTGGCTGATGAAACTGGTTGAAAGTCACACAGCTAATAATCGACCATCACACCCACCCATGTCATTTTCCGAGGGCCTACTGTATGTGGAGTGCTTTCCCCTTCCTGACAGCAACATTATCCCCAATGTCCAGGTTTGGAAACTGAGGCTCACAGAGAGGAAGGGGCCTGCTGTGGGTCTCATAGCTAGTAAGCAGAAAATCTAGTATTCATAGCTAGTAAGCAGAATATCTAATCCCAGCTGTCTGTCCCCAACCCCTCCACCCCCCGCTGCTCAGGACAGAGGGGACAGCCTTCCAGGACAGGGCCCATTTGGAGTCCTCACCGATAAGGATGAGGCGGGCCGTCTGGAAGAGCTGCTCGTCTCCCCAGGTGGGGTGCTCGGCCTTCAGCAGGTCACACACGCGGTTGTGCTCCCGCAGCCAAAGCGTGGCATAGAGCATGAGCCCGGGAAGCAGGCCAAACACCTCCTGGCCCACAGCCATCTGGCTCTGGGGCGGAACGCTCTGAGGGTAGTGCATCAGCACAGGCGCCTCTTCCACGGATGGCGGGTACATCTCTCCGTCCAGCATCTGCAGGATAGGGCCACCTGGTCACCTGGGGACGGGGCAGGGCGCCTGCCCTACCACAACTGACACCCTCCCACTCCTGCTTAAAGCTGCCTGTATCACACAGGGCGCCTGCCCGTCCTCCCTGAGACCTGTTGATTCCACCTCTTAAACCTCTCCTAAAATGGGTCCCTTTCCCCTGTCCCCACCACCACCATCAGCTGCCACCCCTCCATCCTGTTCTGCCCTGTCTCCTCTCTCTTGCCCCCGTGCAAGAAAAACGGGTCCCACTCTTCCTCCTGCCCCCGGCAGTCCTTTCTCAGCACTGAGGCCAGAGTAGCCCTTTAAAAAAGTCCACATCTCACACCACACCCTGGCTTAAACCCCTGCCAAGCCCTCTCTCTGCTCTTGGCAAGAATCAGAAATATTTAGCACAGCCCCGTAGCCGTCTCCACACCCACCCACCACCACTCAGGTGTCTGGGAGTGCCTTCTTTACTTCACTCCCTCCAAGTCCCTCTCCAGGCCTTGGCCCTTTCCCTTCTGACCCTCCCTGCATCCTCCTCAAACTTCACGCAACTCTTGGCTTAGCTGTAACCCCCAGGGAAGACTTCCCCATCCTGAGAGCCCCCTCATGGCTTCTCCCTTGGTGGCAGCTATCAAAGGTGTGATCGATTACACGGCAGTTTCTTCATTCATTCAATAAATATATACCAAGGAGGTACTATGCACCAAGTACCATTCTTAGGCTTAAAGATTCAGCTGTGAACCACTTTTTAGTTTGGTTTTCATTTGTTTAGATCTTCACAGTCCAATACCGTAGCCACTCTACCCGTAGCTGCCGAGCCTCACACATGTGGCTGGAGTGCATGAAAAACTGAATTTTTTATTTTACTTAATTTAGATTTAAATTTTGGAAAATCTTTTTGTGCACTTAGAACAGCTAGGGCATGTGGATCTACTTTTTCAACTGTAAATTTTATGAAATCTAAATACAGATGAGACATCCCCAGTGAAAATTTGGCAGTCGAATTTGAGATGTGCTATAAGTATAAAATATAGATCCGATTTCTAAGATTCAGCATTAAAAAAGAATGTGAGATATTTTGTTACTAATTTTGGTACTCATTTCACATTGAAATAGTACTCTGGACATACACAGGGTTAAATGAAATGTATTATTAAAATCAATTTTACATGTTTCTTTTTGTGGCCACTAGAAAAGTTCTAATTACATCTGTGGCTCACATCACATTTCCACTGGACAAAAAGACCTCGTGGAACTGGCATCCTAGTGTTTGCGTCTGTGGCCGCTGAGCAGCTGTGAGTTCCCCGGGGGTGGGGCCCATAGTTATCGCGGTCACTGCCCTATAACCGGTGCTGGGCACATCGGGTGCCCAGTTCACGTGGTGGCAAGATTAAATGAACGAAGGCAAACTGGAGATGCCCATCTCCTGTTGAGCCCTACAGTCTACCTCCCAGGATGGCGTGAGAGGCCGTTTTTTGTTCCTTTTCTGCATCTCTGGCCTGGCGTATTCTCCCAGGGTTCATTGTCTCTCCTCCTCTCCCACCAGTTCCTGTGGCTGGCCCTCTCAGGATGCCCGCCAGGGCCCCCAACAGCCTCTGCCAGGGAAGACCTCAGTGGAAGGCCCTTCCTAAAGCCCCATCCCCATGTCCACCACTACCTGGTACTTGAGTTTCCCATCCTTAAAGAGCCGCAGCCGATATTGACGATCCAAATTGTCTCCATAAATGTGGCCGAGGTCTACCTGAGGACAGAGAGAGGGTCCACTTGGACTATCAGGAGGTCCTACCCGACTGCCGACAATGTGCATGAGCCAGGTTAGGTCCAGAGAAGCCCTGAGCCCCTCCTAGGTACTCACCCCGTGACCCAAAGCCTTGGTGAAGCCAGGACCCATCTTGCCAGAAGTTTTGAAGAACTGGTGGGTGAAGTGTTGTGCAAAGAAGGCGAACATGAGGTTGGCACCTTGGGGGTCAGGGATGAACTTCCTCCTGAGCAGGAAGCGGCGGCTCAGGAGCTGGGCGTCTGGCAGCTGCTTCTTCCCTGGTTGGGGCCGTGGGAAGGAACAGGAGCGGTGTCCTCTCTGCATCTTCCCCCAGGGCCACTGGGCTCCTCACACCAGTCTGGTCCGTGCAGGCAGCCCAGGGCAGCTTCTGCAGGACCACTGCCCTCCCATCAGATGGCCCCTTGCACTTTCTCTACCAAGAGACCTTTCTGGGTGAAGTGGTATGATATTGGGGATTTGCTTTACAATGCCCCATAAAAAATAAGGTGAGAGAAGATGGATGAAATAAGATTGTCAAATTTCAGACAAGTCTTGAAACTGGAAGATGGATGCATAGGAGATCATTTTACTTCCCTCTTAACTTTGCGTATGTTTGCAATTGTGAAAAAGATAATGAAAAAGATAAAAGAAAGAAAGAAAAAAAGAACTTGGACTCCCCAGCCCTGTGTTTGAAATGGGCTGTGATACTCACAAACCACGTGAGCACAGGGAAGTCATTTCTTCTGTCTGAGCCTCGACGTCCTCATCTCTAAACTAGGGCAAATGAACCCCGTCTGATGCTGGGGTGTGCATGAGATCTTGTAGGTATGACAGAGGACTGGTGAGGTGGGATCTTTTAAACCAGGGGTCAGCAAACTTGTCCCCTAAAAGTTCAGACAGTCGCTATATAAGGCTGTGCCAGCGTATGGCCTCTGTCACGCCCACTCGGTTCCGCTGTCATGGCAGAAACCAGCCACAGACACACTAAATGAGTGTGACGGCGCTTCACGTAAGCTTTATTTACCGAACAGAGGTGGGGCTGGATTTGGCCCGAAGGCTGGAGTTTGCCAACATATTTTAAATGCCAGTCTTTCTCTCTCTGGGTAAAGACAAGTCACCTTGAAGCACGTGTCTGTCATTATGAGGATAAATGTAAATAAATTCCTTAATTACCTCAAAATCAGATGGGTTGGTGCCCCATGCCCTCGCAGAAAGGAATGATTGAATTTCTGTGTTCTGGTAAAGGCATCCTTTCATAACCCCCGTGTGAGGCCCAGTGTTGAAGGTCCAAGACCAGTGGACTGACGCTTTGGATAGAAACAGCTGACTGGTTTCCTCTAGCAGGAAAGGATAGCAAGCACTCCCAAGAGGGAACGTGGACAGGTGCCAGCAAAGAGGTGGCAGAGCCCAGAAACTCTGGGAGACCCAGCTATGCTGACAGAGTGGTCGTGCCTGGAGAGCAGTAGTTACACGTAAGTGCAAACCATCAGCACAGTGCCCCGAGGCCCAAGGAAGAACATCTACACGTTTGCTCGTTTTCGTCTCAACTCTGGGGCTGTGCGAGACCAAGGCTCAACAGCGACTCCATGTGGTGGGAACTGAAGTGATGGCAGTGGCGGACAGATGCCTCTCTTGCCCTCTCTGTTCTTGAAGTGGAAATGATAGCTCTGAACGGGGTAAACTCTCCGGTTTTGGACAGTCAGGAGTGGAGTGGGAAGAAGGCCTTAGTTAGGAGAAAGACCCCTGGCAGTGAGACCAAGTGGGGTTTGGGCAACTAAAAAAAATATCTGAATTTATATGTAAACTGTACCAATAAAGCATGTAAAGCTATTTATTTATGTTAGTGAAGAACCAGATAAAAAGCACACTGTTACTTCCCACCTACAAGTAAACTTTTAAGTCACTTCCATCCCAGCAGGACCCCCCCATACACACACATTCGGTGGACAAGGTGCAGGCAAAGAGGCACCTGGAAACGGAACACTCATCTGACTGCCACTGACTTCCTAAGTGACCTCAAGTGAGACACCCCACTACCCTCTCCTGTCCTCATTCTCCAGCCCTGTCCTCATCCCTGGTTCTGACTATGTCACATGTCTTGCCTTGGTCCACCTAGCTGTGAAATGGGTCAACAGTCCCTCCTCTTCCTGCTTTTTCTCAAAGAAGAGAGTTGAGCATCTCCCATGATCCCCAGCCCCCTCGCCCCACCTCCATTACCTTTGGTCCCCATGGGGGTAGGGCAGTCTTGGGGCACGGAGGGCAGAATTCGAGTGTAATAGCTCACATTGGAGAAGGACTCCCAGCTGATGTAGTCGTGCGCTAAGTTGTAGGTCGGGGGGCTGGGGATAAGGTTGGAACGCACTGTAAAGGCAAAGATAATGGTGACCAGGGAGTTCCACCCCTGTCATACCCCACTTTGCCGCCTTCTCTTGGGTTGGACTTGTTTCATCTGGCATCATAGAGTCTCCCCACCCGCTGCCTTTATCAGATGCCAGGAATTCCAGGAACCAGCAGGATTTCTTGCTCCCCCAGATTAGGAGGTGGGGGGCTGGTCTCCCACCCACCTGTGAGTACCAGGCGCATGAGTGCATCGCGGATGAAAGTGGCGTTGACAAACTCCCAGAACCAGCGCCCGTGTGTCAGCAGGAAGTGGATGAAAGAAGGGCTGGGCCGCAGTGAGTTCCGGAGCCAGGTCCACAGCTCAGCTGCAGGGGCGGTGGGAGCCACTCAGTGGAGCCCTCCTGGCAGGACTGGGCATAGCCAGAGCGGGGGATGGGAACTGGGAACCAGGGCCAGGATGGAACAGGGTAGAACATTTGGGGCGGGAGTAAGGATGGAGTCCTGGGAGTGATGACAGGCGACAGAGCAAGAACTAGGTGTGAGGACAGGGGCCGGGGCTAGGGAAGGAGGTGGGGGCTAGGCAGTGAAGACTCACCACAGAGGTCAGAGGGGTGTCAGAGATCAAAGCCAGGCAAGGAAAGAGAACAGGGCTATGGCCAGTAATGAGGGCAGGAAGTGGGGGTCTCAGAGCACAAGCCCCAGGAAGCAGGAAGGGTCCAAGATAGAAGGAGTTGGGGCTGGAGGCCCAGCTCACGGATGGTGCAGTTGGGGCCGGAATAGCCGGTGCGGGTGCAGTCACACTGGTAGCGGTCAAGGCCAAAGCGGACGCAGATGCCCTGGTGCTGGCATGGGAAGTAACAACAGGGGTTCACTGTGGATGAAAAACAGAGATCAGAGACCACCCCGGGATGGCCTCTCGTGGGGGCCAGAGGCATGGACTCAAGTGGCAGCTCTGTCCTAACTCCTGGGACTTCATCGTTTGCCTAAGGGAACCTCTCTGTTCCTATGGCTCTGAGCAGAAGGCCCCCAGCCCTGCTGCTTCTAGGCCCTGCTCTGGGTCTTCATGTGACCCATATCAGGGCCCCCAGAGGAAGTCCCCCCTCCCTCCCTGCTGCCACCAGTGGGGTGGGGGGAAGAGTGCAGGCCCCAGGCTGTAGCATCGAAGGCTAGGAAACAGCTGATAAGACCCTGCAGCCACAGGCTTCTAGAGCATTCACTTCCTGCCAAGCCCAACACCCAGGGCAGGGTTTGTGGGATTCAGAAAGGGGCAAGTATGGGGGTGGTTCTCCCAGACCAGCCCCCAACCTCTGGGCATGTGGACACGAGGAGGAAGAGACTGCCCACCATCCGTCTGTTTTTGAAAAACAGAAGGACAAGCAGCTACCATAATGTTCCCTTGTAGATGGGGAAACTGAAGCCAGATAAGAGGACACCCAGGCGGGTCACCCAGCAAGTCATACCAGATCAACTGCCCATCCCTTCACTTCCAGCCCACCTCACAGACTCAGCCACCAAGTCCAAGGGTACATGTTCCCCAGGATCCTGTGGGCAGAATGTAGGTTTGAGGGGAATCTTGGCTGTCTCCGCTCTCATTCCCGACAGGCCCAGCTTTGGCCCACTTGGCGGGGGCTAGATTGACGGAGACAGGAGGTGGGTCTAGGCTCTAGGATCTCGAGGTAGGTCAGGGACCAAGGGAAAGGAGACCTGTGGCTGGAAAAACCTGCTGGGACGGTGGGCAGAGAGCTCTGGCATCAGCCCCTACCTCCCGGAGAAATCCCCACCACGAAGTCCCTCCTGTATCTAACCCAGGTCTCCCCTTGCTCAGTCAGTTCTTCAAGAGCAAAGTCAGAGACTCCTTAGAGTTCGCACAGTGCTCGTTCACTTTTTGGCAAGGGAAACCGAGGCTCTGAGAGAGGTAGAGCTTCGGCCAAGGACACAGGAGGGAGCAGGGCCCTCCTGCAGACGCAGGACTCCTGGCTCCTGGCAGGACTCCTTCCGCGGCCTCCCTCAGGAGACACCAGGCCCCCCTCTGCAAACACACTTCCTTATCTGAGCCCAGAGCCAACATTACAGGGAACTTGTATTCTGTGTGCAGCTGATTATAGGGGGTCAAGAGGATAGCAAAAAGAAGCCTGCAACGTCATCTTGGGGTGCTGTGATTAGAGGGCATGACCCTGGGCACGGCCTGGCCCCTCCTCCCTTCACAGCATGAGGCCTGGGCAGCAGGGTCCTCCTGGCCCCCAGCTCAGAGAGCGCCACCACCCACCACCTCCCCTCAACACACACCACACACAGGAGCAAAGAACAAATCATAAGAATCATGCAAATGATTTTGCTTAAAACCTGGCAACTCCTCCCATCCCCACAATGGCATCTTTGTGACCCCTGCAGGGGTGTAGGAAGGAGAGGCCAGTGGAAAGGAAAGAAGGCTTGACAAAGGCCTTATCAGGCTGACACAGGCAGACTCACAGGCAAGACCCAGGGCAGGAGCCTGGCAGGACCCAGCCTCCCCCTCCCAGGACCGCAGGCCCAGAAATGCCAAGCAGGACCAGGGATATGGAACTCGCCTCATTGGTCCTTCCTGCTTAGGACACTGCTCCCCGCCTAATTCACCTTCCCTGGATTCCCACTGCCCAGCCTCAAAAGGATCTCAAGGGGTTGTTTCAGCGGGTTCTGTGGCAGCCCTGCCCTTCAGTCCCAAAGTCAAAAGCTCATCTCCCTTTACTCAGACTGCTGCTCCCCCCGAACAAACTCCCTCCAAATCCACCTGACTCCTGGCTGAGCCCAGGCCTTGCCTCCAACAGACAGCCTCTCCTGAACACCCACACTTAACTCCGCCCGCTCTCCCACCCTGGCTCCGTGTGCCACACTCTCCCTGACTTTCTCCTGCAGGCACACAGCTGGAGCTCAGCCCAGGTCCTGGAGAGATCCAGCCACCCAGAGGATCCAGATGGGTTGGCTGGAGCTCAACAGATGTTTGTAGAATTAATAAAATGAAGCTGGGAAACAGGCTACCTCAAGCTTGACCAAAGAGGGCTTTCATCTTCCCAGCCCAGGGCGGCTGACTTGGAATCCAGCTTGAAAACTCCCTGCATAGCCCTAGCGCCTGCCCAGCGGGAACAGAAAATGCCTGTCCTGCCAGGAGAGGCCAGTTGAGAGCCGAGGCTCCTCCCCGCAGGCTGGCTGTCCAACTTTCCATCCCTCCTCTCCAGATCTTTCCATAAACACCAGCCACCCCAGCGCAGGAAGAGAAGTTCTCCCCAGCAAGGACATCGGTTGCCTTTGGGGACCAAGGGTGTCAGGGTGGGCAGAGAGGAAACTGAGAACCACTTTCCCAGGGGTGAGCCTGACTAGGCTGGGCTGTCTTGCCCATTCCCCACTCAAGTTTACCGGCTTAGCACTCCCTAGAAGGGGGCACAGAGGACTCCCTGTGGCCACGTGAGGAATACACAGCCCCAGGCCCGCTGCCTCCAAGTCACAGTACCAAGACTTGAGCTCCTTTCTCTTCCCCTCCCGGCCTCCTCCTAGAGGCCTGGATTCGGGGGAGGGGTGGGGAGGAAGAGTCACTTTAATCCATAAGCTGGGAATGGTCCAAAGTGGGTAGTTTTAGTCACCCTTCCTTTGAGGTGGACCTGAAAAATCCTAAATGATTGAAACCAGAAGCTGTGAGGGGTCACCATCCCCTGCCACAGCCAGAGCTAAAGAAGGCCTCCCTTCAGTCTAACTTCAATCCTGCATGCTTTCAGGCTGGCCCAGTTCTGGGCTCTGTGGAGGACACCTTGTGTAATAGACCATCGAGAAAGAGAACTGGGGAGACGCAGGCACCGAGTCCAATGCGTTTTGCATTCCCACACCCCACACAGGGCCAGGCACCAAGTGGGTGCTGGGAAAAGATATGCCGGAGAGTAGCTGTTCCCTGCTGGCGCCATGTCCTTGGGCAAGCCCCTTGTCCTCTGGACCTCATTTTTTTTGTGCCTCCCTGGAAGAGGATGGAGCAGACAGGCTCTGGAGACTTCCCTTTGCACTCCCCATTCTTCTCCGGTCTGGGCAGAGATGATCTCTCCCTCTCCATGACTCACATTGATGTGACTCCCATCCCGTCAGCAGACCACCTTACAACCTGCCCTCCCTGAGTCTTCAGGCCACCCCAGAGGTGAGCTTGATCAGCGGGTCCCTGCGGCACACATTCCCACAGACAAGGCCTGTCCAGGAGAGCCTGGCTCTGGAACCTTCTGTGGATTCAGACAAGGAAATGTCCCCCAGCCCAGGAGTCAGTGCTCTGGACACAGTCAAGGGACTCCAAATCCTCCAGGATGCAGAGGCGCCAGGCAGCAAGAGGCTGGAATGAAATCCCCTGAGAATCTTTAGAAAAACTCCAGGGGCTTGGCAGCCACAAAGAGAAAAAAAAAAAAAGACCTATAAGCCAGACCTGGGCTCTAGCCCCTACACCCAGCCAGGTCAGCTGCCAGAGGCCAGGCACCACCACACCAGGCCCCCACAGCTGGGCCACAGCTGGTGGAGCGCAGTCGGAGAGGAAACCCCATCTGCATCTGCAGCCACAGATGAGCTGGAGCTGCAGATAGGAGACGGCCTGCAGTGAGAAGCAGGGAGGCCTTGGCAGAGGCTAGGTTCCCACCCCATGTTCCAGGCCAACTGGCCTCAGGGACCTCCACCTGACATCGAGATTGTGCCCTATCCCTAGCCAAGGAGAAAGCACTGTGCCAAGTGCAGGAGCTGGAGGGAAGGAACTTGAGTATTAAGGATCCCCTGGAACAACCTTGCCCTCCAACCTGGACTCTACCTCTGCCACCACACAAGAGGCAGAAGCAACATTCTCCCCTGACACCTGCCCGTAGGTGTGTCTGCAGCCCTCATCTCATGGGGGATCAGTTTTTGCTGCCACTCTGGGGGCAAATGCAGACTTCCCACGCCTGATGCCCAGGCACCTAGGACCTCAGTTCATTCATAGACTTGGAAGCACAGCCCAAAGCTTCTGCCCCTGCACTCAACTTGTCCCCCATTCTTTCCTTGACCCTTGCAGCAACCTCCATGATGGTGTCCACATCCAGTCTCACCACCAAGTCATCCATCCAACCCACTCCCCTGCGACCCCCAAGACCCTGCATCCAAAGGCCCCAGCAGCCAGCACCTTCCACGGCTCCCCATGCTCCCATCGGTTCTGCCCACGCTCCCATCGTTTCTCCCCACGCTCCTGCCCACGGTTCAGCTCTGCAGGCTTCAGCTCCTGCACCACTGGCAGAGAGCCCCTCACAGAGTTTCACAGTACAGCCTCACGGCATTTCCCCCTACTCGCCACCTCCCCGGAGTCCACGTCACCAAGAAGCCTCCCTCAGTTCCTCCTACTCGAGAAGTGACTGCTCCCTCCCCTGAGCCCTGCAGTCATGGCCCCGCTCCCCTTGGATGGCAGCCTGTTGGCGTCTCTGTCTCCCGCACCAGACTGTGAGCTCCTCCCAGCTCTGGGTCTCAGCTCCAGCCAAACACCAGCAGAGAGCAAACCTTCGGGAATATTTATGCATGGGAAAAAGAACCCATTCTGTTAAAACACACAATGATATAAAGATAAGTAGAAAAGGCAAAAAAATGGCATAGACCATGGCTCACTGGGCCTAGTGAGCAAAGGCAGGAAGACCAGCAGGCCAGCCCTGCCGACGCCGGGGCCCGGACGGGGCCTCAGAGGAAATGCTGGGCTGATCCAGGAGGTGACAAGACTACTCCCTGGGTCAGCCTGGGCAGCTCTGGCTCTGCTCTCAGGGTCTCAGACAACTGGGCTCACCTGGCTGGGCCTCAGAGACCCCTCTGCAGAAGGGGACTCCCTCACCTCCAGGGCTACTGAAAGCACCAAAGTGAACCCCCCCCCAACTGGGCCTTGTGAACTCGCAAGAGCTGGCCACATGAGCCTTCCTCCTCCTCTTCCCACAAACTAGGCCTTTGCTCATACCCAAACCCATGCCAGGAGCCCTTCCATGCCCTCCTTGGCTTCCCCAAATGCCACCCACTCAAACCCTCCCCTCCAGGAAACCTGGTCTGATTCTCAGTCCACACAGACATTGTTCCACAGTCGTCTGAGCACTGACTGAGTCCTGGGAGCATCCCAGCACAAAGCTCGGACTCTGCTCCCCACTCCCACCCTCTATTACAGATGGGAAGTGGAGACCCACAGAGGAATGGACCTCTCAGGGAGGCCCTGGGGGCCAGTACGTCCAGGCCTTGCACATGTACACACACGTGCACACACAGAAGCAGTCAACTGGACGAGGGAGGCTGGCTGAGGGAGGAGCTGGATTCCTTCACTTGGTATATTGCACTTGCATGGTGGTGGCCAGGGGTGCTGGAATTTTACAGGATCTGACTTCCCATGATCTTTGGGTTGATGAAACCAGTCCATGGTGTGGGGGCAGGGGGGCGGGGACGAAGGGTAGGGGCAAGGGGGACTCTGTGGAAAGAGCTTGCACAGTGCCTAAAGTCAGAGAGATCCAAGGGTTCCAGCCTGAGCCCACCTTGTACTGCGTGAGCTTGAGGGAGTTACAGCACCTATCTGAGCCTCAGTTTCCTCATCTGCCCAGTGGGGACCTCTGCCAGAGGATTTAAACCTCCAGGGAAGAAGCCAGGTCTGTGTTTGCCAGGGTCCTCACCAGGGGAGATCAACTTCGCTGGGTCTGGGAATCCAGATGGGTCCCCAGAAAGTTAGAGGCTGGAGAAAGGGAACTAGCCAGCCCGCCTTCCCCTTAATTGTTTCGGATGCACACTCCGAAAGAGGGCCCCACAGGAAACAGCAGCATCGTTGGGGAGCTGGGGGCCCAGAACAGGTGAGGGGCCGGAGAGGAGCTGTCCCTTCTCCCAAAGCTGGCACGGGATTCCAGTCTGCCCTTTCCACCAAAGAACCGTGTAGCTCCCCCTCCCCGACCCCCAGCACGGGCCACAATCCCCACGTTCTTCAGAGGGCCCCCACCTGCTCCCCGGCACCGCGACCAGAAAGGTGAAGCTGGGCCAGCCGGAGGGGAGAGGAGGAAGAAGAGCCAGGGCGGGGGCGCAGGACCGAGGTCTCCCCGAGGGCAGGGAGGGGGCTGCCTACCTGGCACGGACACCCCAGGGTTCTCGAGCAGGACCGGGGGCGGCGACAACAGCAGCAGGAGCAGCGGGAACCGGAGCCAAAGACTCTGCCCTGCGAGGGAAGAGGGGGGAGGGCTGAGCCTGTCATTCAGGGCTCCATGAGGAGGCAAAGAGGGCTCCTGGGGCACCAGGCCGGACTCACGGCTCATGGTGTTGCGGGACAGCCGGTGGGTGCGCGGTGCAAACTGCCAGAACATCGCGTGTCTCCAGCTCTGCGCAGCAGCTCTGGCCGGCCCCGCCTGCTTGGCCCACCCCCTCCCCACCCATTCCCTGGCCCCACCTCTCCAGCTAGCGGTCACCTCGGCCACCACCCACTCACTTCCTCTACTCCGGGTCCCAGTCAGGACATTTTATTCACTATTCTATGATTGCCACTAAGGCGGTTTTTCACCCGAGATCCTTGAGGCGCTGGAGCTTTCAAAGCCCGCAGGAGAGAAGATGCTTTGGTAGATAGGAAATTTGGGCCCAGAGATGAGGTGCATTGCGCAGGTCACCCAGGGCTTCGGGCAGAACTGATTGAGTAGCTGAGGCTAGAAGCCGCTGGTCTGAACTACAAAGGGGGCTGGGAAGGAGCAGTGCGGCCGGCCGGCCTGCACATGGCTTCCTGGATGAAAGCCCGCAATCCTCAGACACCAGGAGAATGACTGACACCCACCCCCACCCCCAGGCGGGGCTCCACCCTCTGAGGCCTCTGTGGCCAGAAACGAAGGGCACAGGCTCTGAGCCCAGGAGACCTGCGCTAGAATCCAGACCCCAGGGCAGACTGGCTGTGTTACACTGTGCCCGGTGCTTACCCTCTCTCTGGTCCCCAGTGTGCTCCTCTGTAAAATGAGGGTAAGAGGAACCATCCCAGAGGGTTCTTGTAAGATTCGATCAGATAATGCACGCAAAGCTCCTGATGCAGTGCCAAGCTCATAGTAGGTGCTCAGTTATCAGGAGGCATGTTTTTCAAAGCTCTAACCTAGATTCTAGGGCCACCCAGGGTCGGTGTTCTAGCCAGCCTCACATCCACCTGCCAACTTTAGGGAATCCCAGCGTCCAGTTTTTTTTTTGTTTTTTTTTTTTAATAGTTGAGGAAACCAGTCGTTGCGGGCAGACGCCATCATCCTGAGTCACTCAGAGTCTCCTGTCAGTTTTTTTCCCTCGGTTTCCCCAGCTCGCCCAGCCATGCTGTGGGCCCCACAGTGGGAAAGGCCTGACAGGAGGGCACAGAGGTCCAGTGCCCGCTCCATGGCCGCCTGAGGTGTGGGGCGAGAAGCAAACCAGGTGGAGAAGTGAGACCTGTTGGGAAGCCCCGTCTGTGTCTCCACCCAAGCTGTCTCCATGCTCTGCTGGGGAAGAGCCGGCTGCCCCGAGGAATCTGAGCAAGCCAGGGCAGACTGGGGAGGGAGTGGGGCAAGTGGAGGGCCCTGGGGTACTGGGACAGGCTACGACTTTCCCTCCAGCACCTGGTGCAGAGTCCCTGATAACAACCCACACAGGGCGAGGCGTGGCTTATCTGTCAAAGGGGTCGGGGTGAAGACTCGGGGCCCAGCTACCCAGAGAGAAGGGAACTTTCTGGTGGTGAAGAAAGGAGAGAAGATGCTTGAATGGGGGTCCATGTTTCACTCCCGGGTCCTCTCTCCCTTCAGGCCTGTGGCCCAACAAATTACCATGCCTACATCTTCTGCCTGGTCCTTAAGCCCCAGTCACCTGCAAACGCTTGTGTGGCCCCGGTACTGGGAGAAAGAGCCTCAGGCTGGGAGTCAGGAGAACCCAGTTCAAGTCTCGGTTCCTCCATGATTTGACCCTGGACAAATCTCTGCAGCTCTCCAGGCCTCTGGTCCCCATCTGAACGACAAGTTATACCAGATGGGCTCTGAGCACAGGTGTGGCCTGGAGGCATCAAGCCCTCACCGTGGCCAGGCTCAGTGATCAGCGCAGGAAATCTCAAGATGAGGGCAGAGAAGGAGAGGCCAGAGAGAGGCAGCAGGCAGGATACCAGTGCCATCCTCCAGGGATTGGACAAAGTCAGGATGGTGGAGGAGGGGAGAGGAGGACGAGGGAAATGGGGCAGAGAAGTGCCTGGGCTGTGTGGGCCTTGATTGGCCAGGGCTCTTCAGGGAAAGAGAGGGGTTGAGGAGGGCACTTGGGTTTCTGGCCCACTGCTGGGGTAACCCCCAGGGAAGGAACCAGGGAGGGGGCTGTGCAGTTCACATCTGGACTTGGGTTTGGTCCATCTCAGCAGCTGGGTCCAGCACGCAGCTGGGTCCAGGGAGCAGTGTGGCTGGCCTTGGCCCCAGCCCTGGGGAAGGGCACAGCACAGGGCCACCTCTGCTCTCCTCAGCACCGAAGCCTATAGCCTCAGCACCTGGGGCATTTTCCTAGCCTTCAGGATGGTGAGCTTCCACTCAGCTCCGGTGTCCCCTGGGTAACCTCCTCTGTCATGGTTCCTCCTTTTTCTGTCTTCAGGAAACTTCTGTGCTCTCCCTGGTCACAGCAGGTGGCACGCTGGATTACACTGTCCCTCTGTTCCCTTATGAAGCTGCGAGCATCTGGGTTGTACATGCCCCAGAGCCAAGCGCAAGCTCTGGCGCATAGAAGACATCCAGCAAGCACTGGTTGACTGAGTAAAGAAATGAGTGGGTGTCTACATGAGTGACTGAATACACCAAAAAATATAGACCTTCCCTGAGTGAGTGAGGGTCCAGGGCCAGTCTCATCAAGGTGACTGCCAGCCCACCCATCGGCTGTGACCACCACCAAAAGTGTTAGTGCCCTGCCTCAGTTTCCCTACTTTCCCCAGCTGGGTCCATTGGCTAGCACCCCGACACTCACAGTCCCACCCTAGACCGTGAGACTGCCCCCAGCAAAGACAGCCGAGGACCCCCTCCTTCCCTCTTCCCTACACCCCGTTGGTGACAGGGGGCGAAGCTCCTCCCTCTGCCGATACCCAGCCCCAGCTCCACCACAGCACACACCCTCCTGGCAACGCTACCAGAGGCTCTAGGGAGGGCCTGGGAAATGGCTCAGGAGAGGTCCCGCCCCTCCTGGGTCCCACCCACTATTTGGAAATCCAGAGCTGACTCTTACCTGAATCACCCAGGTACCCAGCCTCACCCAGCCCCACCTTGGGAAGCAGCCTCTCGGCCAGGCAAGGACAGGCTGGAACCAACCCAGCATCCCTTCAGACCACAACCCCCAGTCTTGACTAGCCCTCAGTGTCACCTTAGACAGGTGACTGCCCCTCTTTGGCCTTGGTTTCCCCATCTTTACATAGGAGTTAATGCCATTCTTACAAGACTTATTGTGAGGATGAAGCAGGTGGTCTGTGCCAGCACACCTGGCCTCCAGGGGGAGCTCAGCGTTCCCTTTCTGAGCAGGAGGGCCCTGTGCAAAGTCCCCTTCCTCCTCCTCTTCGCCGACTCAGTGCCAGGCTAGGCCGGGCACTGGTGGTAGGAATAATAATTGCCAGTCTTCCTCGAGCACCAGCTGCGTGCCAGGCAAAATGGTATGCATTTTACACGTAGTGCAAATGCAGTTACTCCACAGGCCTGTGCTCACCCCCTTTTTCAGAGACAGAAACCGAGGTCCAGAGAGCTGCGGTGTCTGGCCCGTGGTGGCACAACTAACCCTTTTGTTCCGGGATGCTAGGTACCACATACCTAAACCCCCGCACAGCCAGCCAGCGTTTGGAGGAGACAGAAATGCACCGTCAGGCTAGCACTCAGCTGGGTGTGAGGAGTGGGGGTCCAATGTCAGCATCATAGTTCAGCTGAGAAGCTAAGGGCTGAGAGTCACAAAATATTTTTACATCCCTTTCTCATTGAAACCCTCACAGCACCCCAGGAAGAAGGTATTATCTCCAGCATGCAAACGAGGACACTGAGGCTCAAAGATTTCCCTAGATAGTGCAGTGAGGGGCAGGCAGGGAGGGAGAGGAAGAGCCAGCCGCTGCTGGAACACGGGCTGTGCGGCAGGCATCAAAGCTAAGGGGTTTCAGTGCATGTGTCCTGTGCATCATCACAGCTCCACGAAACAGGTCTTCCTGCCCCCATCACTGTAAACAGGAAAGCCTGCTTGCTGAAGGCCATGGGGCTAGTCGGTGAGAGGGGTGTCTGAGCTGTGGTGGGTTTGATGGCAGCGTCTGCAAGCTTAACCCTTTGTCGCTTTCGTCCCTGGCTCTCTTGGCTCCCAAGGCCTGAATGTTTAAAACAAACACCCAGATCCTAGTGGAGGCTGGCCAAGAAGGCAGATAAACAAGCAGTTTATCTGCTTGCTTGAGTGAGTGGAGAGTCCCCAAGCTCATCTGGGGAGTTTCCATTGCAGGGTCCCTTGTCCTACAGACCTCACCACTAGGCAGCTGGGGTCATCTGATCAATGCAGGATGGCATGCGGTCACACCACTGGCACCGTCCCAGCCCGCCCGAGCCAGAAGTGCAAGCTGCAGAGCATCGGCCATCAGCTCCGGGGATCTGGGGCTCCAGCCGCCTGTGTCGGAGGAGCCAGAGGAGCCCAGGAAAGAGCCAGTGGGTCTTGCTGAGGGACAATAGTTGCTCTGGAGGTTGCCAGGGCTGTAACATGTCAGTCCCCATGTCTCCCTCCTCCTCCACCATATTTGAAGAAAGAAGCTGTTTCCCTACCAACTCGGCTTGGACACTTCTGTAGCTCCCACCGCCCCAGACCCCAGCCTGGCTTTCAAGTCTCATCGTTCGCTGAGCAGCGGGATGCCATAGAAAGAGCCCTGATGTGGACACCCAGGAGCTCTGGTTTCTGGTAACATGACCCCCTGAACTTGCTCTGCGACCTTCGACAAGTCATGCTCTTGAACCTCCCTTCCCCTCCTTGTGAAAAAAGCCTGTTTCATTCGATGTGCAAAAGACAGGGAGCAGAAGTTTCGGAGTCGGGCAGACCTGGCCTTGGAGCCCGGCGTCCGTACTCTAGCTGGGTGGCTGGGAGCCAGCCGTGTGTCATCTCTGAGCCTCAGCTTCCATCTGAAAATAAGGACAATCATAATAATATCTATTTCCTGGGACTGCTCTGAGGATAAAATCACTTAGCTCAATTCCTGGCACGTAGGAGGCACTCAGTAAATGATCATTATCAGTGTACTTATTATTATTACTAATTATATAACTAATCCAATTCTGTCAGTGTGGCCCTAGACATAGAAAAAGACAAAACTGGACCAGATACGTAAAAAGAATTTAAGACAGAACGACAGGCAAGTTCTAGCCAACAGCACCAGGATGCTTTGGCCTGTGTGTAACAAGAGCCCAAACGTGGGAACTTGAGCAAGAGTGAGAGGAGGGGTGTTTTCTTCTTCAATGCCAAGGCCAGAGGTGAGCAGCCCAGGCCTCTGCGTCTGCTCCATCAAGCCCTCGGGAGGCCAGGCTCTTCCCATCTCTCTCCCCCTCCCCTTCAGGGGCAGCCCCAGCGGAGTCCCACTGACAACTCCTTCCCTGGGACTGTTTGTGAAGTTGAGTTTTTGGATGAGGCAGGACGGCACAGGGAGCTGGAAATGGAGATGGCGCCAGAGTAATCTGAAGTCCGTGCTGTGTGGGCTACAGTTTCTGATGTTCGGTTTCTGATGTTCGGCTCTGCGGAGAATCCAGGAGCAAGAAGGAGCCATGGACTGCGGAGGCGAGCAGGCCTTCTCTGTCCCAGGGCAGCGTCTGAGAACTACGGGACCACAGCGGGCCAGAGCCAGGAGCTCCCTGAGAAGGTCCAACCCAACCCCTCAGGTGACAGACTCAGAGACTCAGAGCAAGGCAGAGACTTGCCCAAACAGGCCAAGTATCTTTCCTCTGTGTCCTGTGGCCTCTTCTTGTGAAATGACTGACCTTGGAGAAAGTTGCTTTAGATACACCAATGCTAGAACAGCTCATCCTTCACAAACTCGCAACTGATGAACCGAGCGTTTACTGAGCAGGAACTCGAACTTCCAAACAACTCTTTGATTCTCAGGCAAGGGCCTTAAAAGCCCATTCTCCTCAGCCTCCCAGACAGACCTGGGCTGACTCACCATTCGTTCCCTGGAATGTGCGTTCCTACGTTAACGCCTCATTAATAACCTGCCGTCATTCCTTCTGTGCCTCCATACAGTTCACAAAAACATTTTCACTTGCATTATCGTCTCCTTTGATCCACGCAGCAGCAATCTTTTGACATGGGTGTGTTTAGCCCCTGAATAAGTCAGGATTATTTCCATTACAAGTGACAGAACCCCCCCCCCCCCCGCCCCTGCAGTTCCAGCTGATTTTGGCTCCCAAGCTGACAAGTGGGGACAGGTATGGCTGCATCCAGGTGTAATATTCTCTCTCTCTTTCTCTCTCTCTCCCTCCCTCTGTCTCTCTCTTTCATCATTTCCCACCCCCCTTGGCTTCAGTCTCAGCAGGTGCTCCCCAAGGACTCTACCCTAGTGCTCCAACCCCAAATGACAGGATAATGCCTCTTTCCTGGCCACTGCCAATTGCTCTGGCTTAGCTCGTGTGCCCATCCCCAAATCAACTCCGGTGAACAGCGAGAAGGAAGGTCCTGATTCTGGTGGGCCAGCCCCAGGCTGTGTGCCCACATGGACTGAGAAGGGGAGAGGGATGATCTGCCAGAGAAAACTGATGCCGTTATCAGCAGAAGAGGGAAGGGATGCAGGGCAGCCAGAAGCGGCTGATATCCCCCAGTGCCCCGTTTCTCCACGTCACAGACAAGGAAACCAAGGCTCAGCAAAATGAGGTGACTTTTGCCTGAAGCCTCTGGGCTGGTAAGGAGGTTCTCCTGCCTGCGGCCATGAGCCTGGGTGGAGAGGACAGTCTGGAGCCTAGCAGGTGTCAGAGCCTCCCCCCAAGGGAGGGACAAGGGTTTGGAGGGATGCTGGACTCTGGGCTGCCTCTCCTCTCACTCCCAGTGCTTCCCTGAGCAGGAAAAGCTGTTCATTCTCATTGAACCACCAAAAGCAGGCCGGACACTGCTGCGCACTTCACAGGCACGATCTCTGCAGCTGTGTTTCAGGCTCAGAGAGGTGAAGCAGCTCGTCTAAGCCGTGCAGTCTGGGCATGGCAGGGCTGGCGCTGGGCCAGGTCTGAAGGGACTCCACCGCCTGTGCTGCTCTCCGTCTTTTCTCCTTTAAATAGAGGTCCTGCCCCTTTTCAAGCAAAGCAGCTCCATTCTTTTATTATTATTATATTTCACTAATTATGCTATTGCAGTTGTCCTGATTTCCCGCCTCCACCCAGCAGCCCCCTCCCTCAGACAGCCCCCCCACCATTGTTCATGTCCATCGTGCTGTTTTCTGGACGATTTCTCGGTGGGGCACTGTGGACATTTCATGTAGGATTGCCCCACACAAGACAGGAAGTTCAGCTGGCCAGGAGTACACTCCGTCATGGCAACAGCCGAAACTGCCCATGTGTTTCCAAACCCCACCTCCTCCACAGGGCTACCTCTGCCTCTGGATCAGAAACACTGCAGCATGCTGACCACGTCTGGTTCCTTTCAGTGGACTCAGGGCCTGACACAGAGAAGCATTTAACAAATGTTTGACAAAGGGAGGGAGGGAGGGTGGGAGGAAAAGAGATGTTCCAGTCAACCGGGACTGAGTGCGCACCCAGTGCTACCACTCACTAGCTACACGGCATTGAACAAGGTGCTTACTCCTTCGGTGCCTTGGTGTCCTGGTCTGTAAAATGGGGACAGCACCAGTGACACCTTCTTAGGGCTGTTATGAGGATCAGAGGAGTTAATTCTTGTAAAATGCTTAAGACACTGCTTGATGTTTCGAAAGCACTGTATCAGTGTTTGTTACACAAACGAGCCAGTGAATGAATGACTCATTTATTCACACACATGTGGTCAGTTTTCTGTTTACAAAGACCTTCGTATTTGTCATCTTACTTGACCAGCCCCTTCACCCTGTAAGAGAGTGTTACACACACTTTACACTTGAGTGAAGAAACTCACTCAAGAGGTGAGGTCACTTGGCTAAGTTCTTCCAGTTGTTCAGCTGCAGCTCCAAAATGCCAGATGCTGGCTTCTCTGCAGTTCCCATCCCCTACAAATACAGATTCTCAGGCCAAGAATGAACGAGTGAGTGAAGGAGCTGCAGGGATGCCAACCTCTCAGAGCACCTGGACAGGTGCGGGGGGCGTGCAGGGCATGTGGTGTCCTGTCTCCCCTCCATCCAACCCGGGGCTGTAATGGGGCTGCCCAGGACTGTGTGTGTGTGTGGGGGGGGGGGGGGAGAGAGAGATTCACTAACAGATTGAAAAGGCAGAGGCCTAGCCGTGTGGCCAGGACCACAGGACCACAGGAAAGAACTGAGTGGTGAGTGAGGACTGGCCAGCTGTCTGCCCACAGCCTCCCACTCTCTCAGAAGAACATCGTCTCGTGGGTACCCCAGAGCCCCCAAACCTGGGCTCCTCCCCCAAGCTACCCTCAGGACAGAAACTGGGGGTCTCCTTGGGGCACCTAGCACCCAGCACACAGGAGTGACCTCACTACTTTGTGATACCTTTCTATTCCACTTCTTGGAATCTTGGAGGTTGGCATCTTGGCCAACCTCCAGACAAGATGCTGGAGACTTCCGTTCTCAAGGAGCTCTCAGACGAGGGGCTGAGCCTCTGAGGAACAGAGACAATGGAAGGGGAAGGAAGGAGCACTGGGAATACCCTCACACGTGAGCACACACATTCATGTAATGAGAGTCTGGTACTTCCTTCCTCCCATGCCTAGACGCAGACCGCTGCTGCAGTGAGCGCCCGCACCAGCGGCAGTGTGGAGTGGTAACAATATGGAGAAACTCTGAGCTAGGTCATTCATAGGCCAAAGCATTCAGACGCACAGGTCTGCCTGATTATCAGCCTTGGGTGGCTCTCCCTACTGGTATCTCACTCCACCTTTTCTTCCTGGCAGCGTGATCCCAGTTATGCTGGACCTATACTCCTCCTTAGTCGAGTCTACTTGGAATCATTTAAACTTTCTTAATCCGACCAACCCAACCTAATTCAACTCAACTCGGCCCACCTCGGTTCTCTTAAATTCAACTCAAGTCAACTCTGCTCAGCTTATTTCTACTCAGTCTACCCAAATCCAACCCAACCTGGTTCAACCAAACTCCATTCCACTCAACCCAACCTGACCCATCCCAGCACAACCCGACTTGGCTAGACTCTACTAGATTCAAGGCAGACCAGCTCAACTCAGATACACCCAAACCCAATGCCATTCTATCCAAACAAACCAGATTTTATTCTACTCGACCCACCCCAGCGTGACATAACGTAATTCTCTTCCATGCCACCCAAACCAAGCCAACAACACCCAACCTAAGTCAACTAAACCCATGCCTGCCCAGCTCCGTTGTTCTCCTTTCAGACCTCCTTCCTTCCAACACTAAATACCTGCCTCCCGAACCTCCCCCCCCCACCAGATTCCCTGTCATCCTCCAAACAGCAAAACACAGAGTTATGCCTGATCTAAAGGAAGATGAGGACACTTTCCTTTGGGTTTCCCATCTCCTTGCTCTTCTGAACCACATCCCCTACAGGTACCAGCCTTCATTCCTCTCTGACGCCCACCATTTACCCCTGCCCTTTAATGGAACCCCAAGGCCATGAAGCCTCAGAGATGCCAAGCCTGAGTGGACTCTCATATCTGTACACACCACCCCAGGGATGTGGGGTCTGGAGAACACTGAGAGCAGGGGCATGAAGGCTGCTAGTCCTAGAGGATGGTCAATGGGCTGCAGAAGGATGCCATAAGGGGGCAGCTCACAGACAAAAGCAAGATCCAGCTTGACTCCTCCCCTTCCTGGAGGGGGGGGCAGGTGGGGGGCGGGGGTAGAACTCTATTCACGCCTATTTCTTTTTTGCTCCTTCATGGCTTTGCTCTTTTTCTTATCTCTGTCTTTGTCTCCGACCTGTGTTTCTTTCTCTCTGTTCCGGTTGTTATCTCTGCCTCAGTCTGTGAGTGGCCCGTCTCTGTCTGGAACATTCTCTTCCTCTTTCACTGCCTCCGTGTTGCTGTCTCCCTCTTGCTGACTGTGTTCCTTTCCATCTCAGCCTCTAGTCCTGGCGGTCTGCTTCATGTTCCAAGCTCTGGCTGGGGTTTTTGCTCTTGAAGAGGGATGTCTCTATTCCTTCATCCCCTTCCCCCCTGCCTACCAAAGGGACAACAGTCACCCAAGCTGTCCCTGTAGCAGGCTGAGGCTGCTGAATCAGGCCTGAGGCCCCATCAGGAAATCAGCATTACCCACAGTAGAGCTGGGAGGGACTTTAGGGAAACTGAGGCCCAGAGACTGCAGGGGACTTGCCCCAGGTCACTCAGAGTTACTGGAGTGAGCATGAGGCCCTCCTGAGGTGAAGGGCCCAGACTCTGACCCAGAGAAGGAAGGTTTGGGCACCAGACTGGCTGGAAGGGGTGTGGAAGAACCAAGATGTCCACCCCCAATGGCCACCTCCATGACCAAGGAAAGGGCCTGCCTCCCCCCACTCCCCATGGTAAAATGTATGCTCTGGGCAGGGGCGGGGGGGCAGGAGGAAAGGAAACAAGAAGCATTCTGGGTGTCCCTTTGGTGAGCATCACTCCCCACTCACCCTGATCCTTCCCACCTTTTGGGGTCGCCCCGTGTGTGGGGAGAGCAGGATTTCAAGCACCCAGAGGAAAGCTCTCATAGTTAGGTAGTTGGCGGACAGGAAGCCCAGGTTTGGAACCCTGAACAGAGCCTGCTGCCTGGGAGGGGTTGGGGTGAGGGGCAGGGCTGGTGTTTCAGCCAGACAGACGGAATCCAGAACCCAGTCTCAGGCTCTTCACCCATCCAGGTGCAGCCCCCAAGAGTTTCTGGGTCTTGGGCTGGCTACGCCTGGATGGCTGAGGGCTGAGACTGCATTCCTCCCCAGCCCCATCTGCCCCCAGCCCCAGGTCAGTAGGGGCTGTGGCAGGAACCAGTGCCCCCAGGGGGCTGGGCCAGAGCAAGGCCAGGGAAAAGGCCCTGCTCCCACGAGAAGGGAGGACCCAGCTCTCTTCTCCCAAGCCCACAACTATCTGCTCGGTCTAACTGCTCTGAAGATGGCTTTCTCAGCACCTCAGGTTCCTAGGCAGGCACAAGCCTGGGGCTTCCTCAGAACTCTAGGATATCTGAAAATAGAAAAGGAGAAGAAAAGGCTGGGGTCAGTGGTGGGGTTGCAGAGGAGAAGCTGGGAGGGGGTAGGGTGAGGGAGGAACTAGGTTCTAGACCAGTGGACAGATGTCGGCGCCGCTGCCACAGGGACCAGTCCTGACCTAACCTGCGGTACCCTCACGCCACTTCTCCAAGCCCTCTTCTTCCTGCCTCTCTGTGGAAGGGGCTTCAGGTCACTGGGCCCAAGCCTCCGTTAAGCAGATTGGGCCCATTGAACAGACTACAGCCCAGAGAGGAAGGAGTTTGCACAAAGATATCAGCAGAGAATTGGCTGGAATCAGAGCTCCTGGCCCTTGAGGGGGTCTGTCCCCAGTAGGCTCTGGAGGTGGAGTTCTTTTTGAGCCTGCCCCACATGCCCAAGAGGCCAAATTTCCACCCCATGACCCTGGGAGTGCCTTATCTCTCAGAATGAAGAACCTCATCTCCCTGGAGAGGCCTTGGGCAGGCAGGGCCCTCCTTCCCTCTTCCAGCTGCTCTCTGCTGACCTCTGCTCTTCCTTCTCCTTTCCCCAGCACCCCTCTCCCCACCCCCACCCTGGGCCAGCACAGCTCAGGGAAGACAGAGAGGAGGGGGCTGAGGCCTGGCTTTCACCACTCTCAGCCCCTGCCTGGACCTCAAAACAGGCCAGATCCCTGTCCCTATGTTGGACCTTGCAGGCTGGACTCATTCACACCCACCACCAGGGTCCTGACACATGAAACTGAAGTCCACTTCCCGGTGGCTGCCTCCCAGGCCTCATGGCACAGGTGCCTTTCTCTGCCTGAGGTCCCCTC